>WYDI02028327.1:0-122812 GCA_009867235.2 Psittacus erithacus | reverse complement strand
CTTGGAGCAAGCTGCTCTAGTGGAAGGTGTCCCTGCCCATGGCAGGGGTTGGAGCTGGGTGAGCTTTAAGCTCCCTTCAACCCAACCCAGGCTGAGATTCTGTGATACAGAAAAGGATGAAGCATTCTGGCTCTGAGGGGCACTAGTTCCACACTCACACCCTGAGTAGATGCTGAAGGTAGTGAGAAGTTTGTTGTTGGTGACCCCTGTTCTGTTGAGACACAGCTTCATATGATGAATGGAGGGGACAGTGTTCAGGCTGTGATCTATATTTAGGCTCTGTCTGATCTTGCAGATGATGCTGGTATCAGGAGGCCCCTGATACTTGATCCTTCTTAGGGCCCTGCTAGGAAATAGACTGGGTTTTTTTGTTAATGCTCATCCATTTTAGAATAGATATTACTTACAAATACTTTCTTGGGGGAGCAGGGGAGAGAAATGAAAAATATATCCTTGTCTCCGTGACATTCATTAACAGAAGTAGGGAGAAACCTGACTTTTTTAACCAGCATGTTTTCTTCTGCCCCTCTTCTTTCCTTCCCTATCTCTTTTTGCTTCCCCTCCAGACCCTCCCGTCGTACCAGAAACATGGGGTCGGAAGCGGCGAGCCCGCAGAACCCTGGCTGCAAGATCATGACCTTTCGTCCCACCCTTGAGGAGTTCCGGGACTTTGGGAAGTACATTGCTTACATGGAATCACAAGGAGCTCACCGAGCAGGGCTGGCCAAGGTGAGTTGCCGTAGCTGAGGTAGTTGAAAGCTTCCTGAAGGCTGCCTTCCCGAGGCTCTGCTTTATGTACGATGTCTATGAAGTTATATCCCTCAGAAGCAGTTTCTCCTTTCATGGAGTCAAGCAGAGCTTGTTCTTGAAAATCAGACTTGCAACCTCTGTCTTGGTTTACTGAGAGAGGAAAGGCAGAGGAGTTCCAGGCCATGCCTAAGAGTTAAAGAAGGGTTTACTTGCAGGATGGCTTTTCCTGAGCCCTGAATGGAAAATGGCACGTATCCAGCCCCTGCAGCAATGGGTTAAGGGTATTTCTGTGTCCTGCTTCTGTTGCTGAGGACACTGATAGCAGTAGCCATGGTCCTCAAGGGCTGGAGGTAGGAGGTTTTTAGTTCCCCCAGAAGGTAGGGTAAGGGATCAAGGTTTTAATGTCTGCTGGGTTTGGATGGGGAAGATGTAAATGATATCGACATGAATGGGTGCAGGCTTTTTCCTCTTACCTTTCTCATGTTCTGGGCTGCCACCTTAGGCTGACTTGAATCTAGACCTGTAAATGTGTCCTCTGTGTGTGTGTGATTCCCTAACAAATGCCTGAAAGCCTTTTTGACCTTCAGGAAGCAGTTCTCCAGCCAGCTCTAAACCATCTTTCTCCTTCCTTCCCATCCACATCTTTACACTGATGGAGCTTTTTGAGAACTCTTCATGTGAAGTTTCTCAATTCCAGTGCTTGACATACAACTGCTTGGAAAAAATCAGGACTAACAGATTAAAAAGAGTATTTTTGTGGCCGAGCTGTGTTGCGCCATAGGCTGAGGGAGATGAGTTGTTCTGACAAGGTAGTTGGTACAAATGGTATTTAGCAGAGCTTAATAAAGCACAGCAGAGGAATAAAGCTGTTAGGCATGAAATAATTTCATTTTTTCTAACCCATAGGTCAATTACTGTTTATGTTACAGTTCTAAATAGAGCTGGGTATTGATAAAAGCTCTGTGAAACGTTTCCTTGTCCACTCAAGTGTGCCGGCAATTACATTCCAGGAGCCTGCTAGGGTAGATAATTTTAATGATGGTTGTTGGTAAATACCAGATGTTATAAAGAAATTGCTCTACTTGTAGGACTGAACCTGAGCATTTCAAGGGAATTTTTGTCTCTGTCTCTTGCAACTGCGTTTTGGAGCCTCGTAATGGAAGTCGAGCTCATCGTAGTCTGGGGGAGCCATGCCCACAAAATCAATAACTTGTTCTCCAGCTCCCGTAACTTTTTTTGGCTGATCCTTCCACCAAATTAGATTGCAGACATTGTACTTTGTCATTGCACATGCCTGCTGAATGTCCCAGTGATTGTTCTCTGATCTTGAGCCTAGAATTGTTGGCAGCTCTTCTGTTTAAAATTACAGCTTTTTTTTCCAGATTTGGGACTGCTTTGCAGCAGGGTGGTTGTTTTTTGTGCAGCCTCTAAGCACGGGGAAAGAGTTCTGGACGTGCTTCCCTTGGTTTCCTTTTGTTCTTCTCTAGCCCTTACCCCTTTTCATTGAAGGAGTTGGTCCCTGATGTGTCACCTACAAATACAGAAACATCAATTAATAATGTAACAGGAATTTGGCCTTCCTAGTTAAATAAAACCCCAACCAAACCAAAAGTATTACCCCCTCAGTACTACCCCCTCAAGAAAACCTTCAGGTAAGTGATCTTCTGGATGAAACAGTTGTTTACACTACTATCAAAGGTTATGGACTTGTAGAGATGCAGCATGCTGCTGGAGTCTTCATGCAGCTTGTGGAATGGTACGTGGGCAAGGAATTCCATCTGGAGGGGAAGCATGTGCAGTCCTCCCGGCATGCAGTGCGCTTCCTTGGTATAACTCTTATCTCTTTTTATCCTCACTGCCTATCTTGTGTGACTCTTTGCTAGCGGGCAGGCTGGCGGCCCTCTATGTCAGCCAGTCCTGTGCTTCAGCAGATGCAGAACAGTTGGCTTGTCATATGTGCTGGTTATTTGAGCTGCTGCTGTTACCTGATGACCTGCAGCAGTGGGATGAAATCCTGTCCCCTCCCACAGCTTTTTCTTCAGCAGACTTGTGTTTGCCTGTTGTGAACATCAAATAATTTTGTTGTTTGTTTTGCCCCCAATTCCAGGTGATTCCTCCCAAGGAATGGAAGCCTCGGAAAACCTATGATGACATAGATGACATGATTATCCCGGCTCCTATTCAGCAGGTTGTTACTGGGCAGTCGGGATTGTTCACCCAGTATAATATACAGAAGAAACCAATGACTGTGGGAGAGTACCGGCGTCTGGCTAACAGTGAGAAGTATGTTGGTGTCAGGTGATGGGGAGGAGTTGTGTGGAAAGCCTTTCTTTCTAGAAACAAGCTGAAAAGCAAATGCAGCCCTATTAAAGAGGAAGCATTTGGGAGGAAACTGCTTTTTCTTGGGAGTTTACACCCAGAATCTCAAATAAGTTTGTAACTTGGTGGCTTTTGCTGTAGCTTGAATCTGCCTGAAAGGAATAACTTTACAGCCATTTATCTGTGATGAGCATCCTACAGGGGCTCTTGCATCCTTACCTTTTCCATGTCCTTACCAGGTACTGTACTCCACGCCATCAAGATTTCGAAGACTTAGAACGCAAATACTGGAAGAATCTCACATTTGTCTCACCAATTTATGGGGCTGATATCAGCGGCTCACTGTATGATGCCGTAAGTGGAACGTTCCTCGTTTATTTTAAATGTGACACTGAGTTCCTTGTTGCTTTTCTCTCATCTAGGAACAGAATTTATTTTTTTTTTAGCAACCTTAGAAAAGCAGCTATCTTTATTTTTCCTGCATTACCAAGGGGTGACTAAACTTCCCACCTTGATCCTGATCTTTATCATAGTAGGGATTTTTCCCCCTTTGTTTTTAAAGGGAATAAAATGTGTCAGGGAAGGTGACAGACCCAGACACAAATGCAGGCTTTAGGAGAAGCAGCTTTTGCGGTGGATTGAACATACATTGTGCTTCCGTAAGTTCCTATAAACAGATATTAAAGAATGGAATTACCAGTCACACCTAAAGAATGTTCTCTATTGGTGCCGGCATTGAGGTGTGAGTTTCATGGAAGACATTCTCCTTCTGCATCCACCTCGCTTTGCATCTCGTTTTTCAGCTGTTTCCTTTCTTCAACCCTTTCTTCCCTGTCCTTCTTCAGGTTACTTTAGACAGCGTCAAGACTGAGCAGCTTTCACTGTCTAGCAGTTACTTCAGCCAGCAGGATGAAGCTGGGATTGCTCACATACCTATCAGTTACTTGCTTGCATATTAAGTACACTGGGGAAAAGGGGTGTGAAGGAGACTCTTAGTTTCCTTTTGGAGGTTGTATTACTCTTCAAGCAATCTCAAGGTTAAAGATTTTGCAGAGGCTTCTGCCACTTTGGCCACATTGAAGTCTAGTGTTTCTCATCAGCTAATATGTGTTCATCAAATGAAGAACATCCAGATGGACTATGTTATTGAGAGAAGTGTGTTTTATCTCTACTGTATCTTGTGTTTATTAGTAGAATGGTTACTTAATGGTAGGATATCACATAGTACAAGTGCCTCTTCAGAGTGAGAAGCGAGCAATCATCCCTTTGCCACAAAGTGCTGGTAGCGCATCCTTTTCCTGGTTATTGCTGAGCATTAAAAATAGGCTTTCTAGAAGCAGGTGGGATTAAATTAGTGTAGATGATACCAGGATATCCCCATTTTAAGGCACTGAAAGGAAGATGTGGCTGTTATTCAGTTATAGCAAGTCCTGATATGTTCCAGTACAAAACATTTCTTTTGAATTACAGGATGTGGAAGAATGGAATATTGGCAATCTGAACACCCTCTTAGATATGGTGGAACATGAGTGTGGCATTATCATAGAAGGTGTAAACACTCCCTACCTCTACTTTGGGATGTGGAAGACAACTTTTGCTTGGCATACCGAGGACATGGATCTCTACAGCATCAACTACTTGCATTTTGGGGAGCCAAAATCCTGGTAAGTGACATAGTACAAAGCAGATGGTGATTATGTACCTTTACCCTCTACTTAGAGACCACTGCAATATCTCTTTTTTCAAGTGTTACCTATTTCCATCAATGTGATCTCTCACTTCCCATTTTTTTTTCTCCTTTCCTATTGTACAATTGAAAGGAATTTTACTTCCTTTCATGCTGACTTGCTCAGAGGCCTAATTCCCATCTTTCTGGAAAGGAGCAGAATTAGGGAGACTTGTTGACTTTACACTTAAAACCAGATTTCAACAGCTTGGGGCTTTTGCAAAGTAATACACAGGAGAGCACTTCCACTAATGTGGGAGAGCAAATGGCGATGGGAATATGTGGATGCTTCAGGTACGCTTTAATAGTGAAAGTCTGTTGTTCTGCGTGGTGCTGTAGGCAGGAAACATCTGTTACTTTGAAACTTCCAGGATTTAAATGTGCTTACAACTCCCAAGGACAAGGTGAGTCAAAGGGTTACTTTTTCAAGGTCAATTGTTAGAACACTGGGAGCCCGTTTTCGTCCCTCTTAATGCGCACACTGGTTTGAAAGGACTTTTCACAAAAATAATCAGTAGATAAGGGTGAAATGAAGAACCTGGGGAATTTGGTGTAAGTTACCAAGAGCTAGTGGTGTTCTTTCTCAAGCCTCCTACTTAAAAACGTAACCACAGAGACTTAGCAACCTAGAAGAGCTTTGCTGAAGATCTTGATGTGACTAATAAATATTGACATTTATGTGCAAATTGGAGCTTAAATGTCAGTGGGAAGCTGCTGTCACTGTGCCCTGGCAGAGGCAGACAAGATCATTCCATGTCCCTGCAGTATGAGTCCCCAGTGACCCCAAGTATCTCCAGGCTCTTAGTGCCTGTGGGCATATAAAAGCTAGCAACAGCAAAGAGACTGTAATGAATGGATGTAATGTCCTTTTACAGTCTAGAAAAGGAGGGGCTAAATCTGTCTGTTCAGCTCTAGTCTTCATGTGAGCTTTAACAATCTTTCGAACATGTCATAAAATCTGCTTCCCCAGTAGATCTGAATCTCAGTCTCCCTCTTTCAAGTAGATGCACAAGGATTTTGCAGAATCTCTTGTGACATGTCTGTTAAACGAGCTTGATCTCAAGAAACATCTCTGGAGTAGGAACAAAATGTGCCATGCTCTCGCTTTAGGTACTCTCAGTTTTTCCCTTCATTTTCAGAAGTGGTTCATTCAAACCCGGTTTTATTCAGTCCCCATCTCCAGTAGATGGTGCCACCAGCACACAAGAAGCACATTTTCTCCTTCACCCTGGTGACCACCGGCAATGCCAGTGTCATCTTTGATGTGGTGGTTTCAGCACACAGGGGTTGGCTGCTTTAAGAGTTGTATGAGCAACTGACCTGAGGTTTCTGGGAGGGTCGTGCCATTGTGGCTGTGTCTGACTGCTCTTTTCATACCTGCCTTTTAATCAGTCCTGCCTCCTCTATCTTCTGCTTGCTTTTTTGTTCTGAACTCAGAATAGGGGGTTGTCACTTTCAAAAAGTAGAAATAAGAGCAGATAAGCTTGAAAAGAGAAGCTGAGCCCAGCAGGAAGATAATGGCTGTTCTATGAACTCGCACTGTGAGCAGAAGTTAGAGAACAAATACTTCATGCATACTTCATTTTGGATTTATACCTGACCTAAACTGGTTTTTTTCTTTGCATACATCTTAGGAACTTCATGCTCTTGTTTGGTATATGTGGATATCCACATACTGTGTATATCATAAAGATGATACTCAAACTCAGTGCATTGAAACTGTTTCCTCATCTTTACTAAACAGTGGTTTTTCCTTATGTTTGCTGTTGTTCCCATGGGAAATATGGCTTGCATAATGAAGAAACAAACCAAAGAAGAGTTCAGTCACTAGTGCTTCTAATTAGAATAGAGATCATAAAATCATCTTGTAAAGGAGCTCTGGTGTTGGTGGTTAAAACTCAAAGCAGGAACATGCTCTGCACCTGCTTGGGTTTGGGTTTATGTTATTTGTTAAGTACTTTTCCTCCAGGGAGGGTTTTTATCCAGCCATTCTGTGTTTGTGTAGTCCTTTTATAGTAACCAGTTCTATAAACCTTACACAGTTGGGGGAAGATGAGGATTTTGAGGACAGATCATGTTTTGGGCAAAACACTTTCCCTTTCAACGGAGTGTTCTTATTGTACAGATGACAGTGTATAACACAAAACTAAATATATTGTGACAGGATGCTGCTGCTGGTTTGGCAAGCCTCTCGGCTCTTCCCTTAAGCATAAGGCAAGAGTATGCCATTTGCCCAAGTCATATCTTCCATGTTTTTCACTATGACAGCTCCTGTTAATGAGTTCTTACGCTCTTCTGTGGCTCTGAGGAGGAAAGCTGAATACCCCTTGGAGCAGATCTGGAACTTTCCAGGTACCCGAGGAATCGCCTGTCTTCTGGTTGTGGTTGCAGTCATTGCAGAGCCCAGCTGGGGGAGCTCTTGGACTTCAGTGATGAAATTCCAGTGGTACAGCCTGGCTTTACCCAAGGATGGCTGAAATGGTCTGGTTTTCTGGCACCATCTCTGTGGAAATTTCCCAGCTTTCTTCATCCTTTTTATAGTCTCTTTGACTCTAACAGTCATCATCTGAGAAGCACCTCAGGGGGTAGCAGGAGTGTGGAGAGTTACAAAGTCTACCACTTTGGGCTGAGCTCTAAAATAGGAGGCAGAGTTATTGTTTGGCTGTCAGAGATATTTATGTAGTGAAACCAAGGACTCTGTAGTATTCTGCTTAAAATTGTCTGTTAAAAACGATAACTCTTCTTCATGTCTCTCATAAGTTATCTGAGGCTACTTTAACCCAGGCTGTGCATCCCAAGCCCTGCTTTGCAGGTAGTGTGTAGGAGTGATGAGAAGCCACCAGCTCTGCTTCCTTGTGAAGGCAAGATGAAAAGGGAATCTGGCCGATGGAGGTTGCTAAGTGGGTTCTACTAGAGTCTCGTTTTCAGTTGCTGTGGAAGAGGTGCAGTACCTGCTTGGGGAGGTCTGGAGGATATGTTCAGGCCATGAGAAGCCACCTCAGTGGACAAAGATAAGCTGAGAAAGGAATCTGCTTCATGGGTCAGAGAGGATAATTACTGACATAGGATTTCATATGCGTCTTTCATTTCTGTCTTTGAAATTCTGGGTTACAGCTTTTACACAGCATGTGCTTTGGGAATTGGGATTACCATTAAAACAAATGTCTGAAGATGGCTTCTTTGTACAACCTAAGGAGCATTTGCTTGGTCATACAGCTCCTTGATTAATGTGTTGCTGTCACTGCAGAGAAGTCCTGCTGCCAACACTTTCTTGTACTGTTTCTTTCCATAAGCAGAGTAGGACAGGCTGCAGCAGAATGAGCTGTCTACACAGAGCTGTGTCACTGGGGGATGCAGGTTAAAAGCCGTGTTCAGCACTAAGTGAGGTACTTGAGCAGTAAAGGATCATCCAGTGATGAGGCAGAGGAAAGGGGGTGATTTAAGTCTCATTAAATTATTTCTCTTTGCCTGCAGATTGCAAGTTCTTCCTTGTACTAGGAAGAATGAGCACTGTTACATGTCTTTCTTTAGCCACAATGATTGCTGCTGCACACATACCCACACTACCCCTTCCAGGTTACACTTGTCTTGCATCGAAGATGATCATCTTTTCTGATGTGCTGTTGCTCACACGTATGCAGCTGGTCCATGTTGTAGCCACACTGTTGTTGTTCTGAGCTGGCAAATCAGCCTGACAGGCTGAAGAGGTCACACAGAAGGTATGGGCACTTTGCATCAAAGCTGTTGTGTAACTCGGTGTTGGGCTGCTCAGGCAGGGAGCTGCCAGCTTGAGGCTCCTGCTTGCTTGTTTCCCAGATGACAAAAGAATGCCCCTCTCCCATTAGTAGTTTAATTACTACCTTTTCACAGTCTTTGTTTTTTCCAAACTTTGAGTGTATTTAATTTTGCAGTCCTATATTAAACCTCTTGCAGTAGGAGCTTTTACTGTATCAATTATATGTATTATGTATAATTACCTTATACGTTCGTATGCTGAGAGCTAAAATAGAGCATATTGTCAAACGATGCTAAGAGAAGATTTTTATAATGACAGAAGCAACAAAACTGAATTGCCAAGCCTCATACTTTATGGTTATTACGGCATTTTATTGAGGAGCGTGTGTGTCTCAGCCCTTGCAGTTTCAGAAGTGCATTTTTAAACCCCGCCATACCCCATCATTGCTTTGTTTCATCTCTGTCAACATGTGCAATACCCACCTGAGGGGCTTCCTGTGGGAGGGAAGTGCTGAAGGAAACGTTAAATCTCACTAATGGGAGTGTGATGGATGTACTTTGGAGGTGGAACGTCTGTATCTTGTTTTGTCAACACCGTAACACCTGACTGGGTAAGAAGGTGTTTTGTGGCTGATCTTGCTGTATAGCAGCAATACTTAATGTGCCTTCTGTAAGTACTAATGGGCTCTTACACTGTACTGGTTAAGAAACTGCAGGTGTGAAACCAGAGTGACACTGGGGACAGTAATTGATTTTTATGAAATGTCCCTGTTTCCTTATCATGATGGATGTTTAATCCCCTTTAATTAAAGCAGGGAGCCAGCTTTAGCTTTTAAGTTCTATGGTCTTCTCTCCAAAACATTCCCTTGCTGAAAGTGGATCATGCCTAATCTGTTTGCTTTTGCTATGACAAAGTGTGCTCTATGCCAAAACAGCAGTTTGTGTGGAATTAAGAACAAATTAGCAAAGGCATTTTAAAATAGTGTGATTAGCTGAAAGCAGTGGTCAGAGCTACAGTTACGTGTTAAGAAAGCACTTCTGGTCTTCTGTCTAGTGAAAGTCTTAAGACTGCTTATTTGAAAGTCTCCAGCATTACTGGAAGGCTTTATTGGTTGAAGTACTATGGAATTCCTGCTTTCTTTCCTCCAGGAGTAGAGTAAATCTGTCTGTAGGGATCAAGGAACACAAGTCCTTGGGAGGACTTTCTTGTCACATCTACAGTTAATAAATTTGTGGTACCTGTTACTGATGGAGGCTAGGGAAATCTCCCATTTTCTACCAGAGTTAGGATGGGGAGATTGAAAGGAAGATGTGATTGTTCCCCTGGGAGAAGGTTGTAAAAGGAGCCCTCTTTATTCTTGGCTACAAGCACACACCAAAGCAGCAGCAGATCTGAAGTGCTGAGGATCTTGCTGCTGATTTCAGTTGTCATTGTTGTCTTAGGGAGCATTGCAGCTGTCTCAGAACTCTTGTCCTCTCTTCCCTCCAGGGTAGAAAACATTAATCCCTGGAAAACTATCTTGGTGAAAGAAAATGACCTAATACTATTCCGGAGCTTAACGCTTCCAGCCTGTCTTCTTCGTCCTTATCCCCATTTCCGCAGTGTGGTATTCTGAACCATCCCTTTGCTTTGACATGCTCTCACATACGTTGCAGTTTGTTGGGGGCTGGATGTCATCTCATTTAAAGCAGATGGGCTTAATGTTTGATACTGAATTGTATGGCAGCAGGGAGGAAGGACACTTGGCCTTTGCATCATTTGCTGCCTTCTATTCCATTCCCTCAGGGGGGCATTACACAGGGTGCTTGAACTGATCAGATATGATTCTAAGTGTTGATTATTGGGATCTCGGTAACCCTTGCACCCTGGAGATCTTGTGAGTTCCTTAAAGTTAGATTAGCTGGAATCACAGAGGTGTTTTGCTCTTGAGAGGGCTGAGGACTCCGAATTTGTCACACTGACTTTTTGTTTTGTTCCATATGGGTAATTCCCTCCCTCATCCGCCCCCCTCAGTTTTGCTTTTCCTGTTTCTTGGCGTTAGGGAATTCAAAAGAAGGTTTTGCAGCCTTTCCTCCCTCGATGCCCAAGGTCTGCATCAGCCTTCCATGTGAAATGTGTGAGTGAGGTCGTTTTACTCTTAACTGAGTGCACACATTTGCTGTTTGTGTGTTCCACTCTGACAGTAGAGATTTATAGGCTTGTTGGGGTGGAGTGGGGGAGAAAGGAGGGGCAGGGGAAGGCCATTGGGCCATGATGGGCTCCTTGCAGCTCACAAATTTCCTTCCTGCCTCTGCTATCCCACGTAATCTGTTTTACAGCTATGCAGCTTTGGATGGGGAAAGAGGAGAATTTATGGTGATGGTTGATTTATAGATAACTGCAACACCATTTGCTCTCGGGCAGCTTTGGCAAAACAAACCCCTTTTCTGATGATAAAAAGGGTAGAGGAAGGAACAGTAATACCCATTAAAAGAAATAAAATGAAAGGGAGAGAGAAAACATGGCTAGGCAGAGCAGCTTTTCACTCTCCTACCCCTTCCAAAACTGTTATAGGTGAAAGCTGCTTTGGAACAGGCTTTCTTCATTGGGAATCCATGTGCATGTTGATTTGGTCAGAGATTCATGAAAGGAGTAATATATTGAGATGCAGAGTTGCACCCCCCTGTAATTCCCTGCTAAATGAGAGCAGTGCAGCAGTGAGTTATTAATACAGCCTTTCGGCTTCATACACCGCAGTCATTAGTTAATCAATACAAACCACTCTACTGCTAATACTCAGGAAGGCTCCCCTTGGGTCTGAGCTGGGCTGGACCTCCTGGAGGTGGTGCTGTGGGTGAAGGATGATGGAAGTCTGGTGGGAAAGGGAACAGTGCTAGGTGCCAGGCTGCTCTCAATCCCAGAGGTCAGCATATTGTACAGAAGCTGAAGAAGCTCTGACCTGTGTTATGTGGATTATCTCCCCCATCAGGTGCTTGCAATTGGAATAGTGGAGGTTTTTCTTTTTAATAGATTGTTGTTGTGTTTCATTGTGCTGTTGTAGACAGATTATGGAAAGGTATTTTTTGTGATGCAGAGGAGGCACAGTGTTGTGGGGAGGCAGGACTCATGTGCTATCTGTCTTCCTTCAGCCTCATCTGACACTGAGAGGAAATGCCAGGAAGATCAAACCAGTCTCTTGGACTGATGGGGACTGAGGAGGGACTGTGACTCTAAGAAATGAGATGAAATGAGCTCAGCAGCCAGCTGGATGCTCACACGCTTTTGGTCTCCCGCCTCTTTTCACTCAGCTTTGTGCTGTGTATGTGCTTCTTCCTCCAGAGTCCTCGTTTCTGGTCCAAATCCACAGCAAGGGGCATGGTATTAGTCCATACTTCAGTGCCATTTTAGTTTCAGTCGTACATTTTATGTCCATCTTCATGGGCCTCTTTAGTTAGTTTGCTGAAATAAACTCTTGGAGGCTGGGGTTCACCTGTGACTTGTGGTACCTAACTCAGCAAAGTGGAGATCCTTCTGATCTGTGCTTTGTAACCCTTCATAATGATCTTGGAAGGTGGTAACGCTGCTGTGTGATCACATCCTCGTTTGCACAGCAGTGTCTTCAAGTGGGCTCCTACTCCACTGACACGGTGCTTAATGCATGTACTGCTGTTTCCGCCAGCACTAATAATTCATCACAGCTCAGTGGTCCTAGGTTGGATTGAGAGAAGCACGTCTTTGATCCAAGAAGGCTCTTGCTGCAACTCATTCTTGTGTTTTGAAAGTGTCTGCTCAAAGCTCAGGCCTGATTTGAAATGAAGATCTGTGGAAGTGTGACAGGATCACAGATTGGTTTTAATAGCTGAGGCTTTTGAACGGTGCACTCTGCCACTGAGACAAGATGGGAGGGAGATGTGTTTCCATGCTTCATATAACTCTTTCAGCCTGATCTGACTTGGGCCCTGGGGGAGAATGAGCTTGCAGATTCTGGCTTGGCATGGCGCTGAAAGCAGGGGCTGGAAGCACCAGAAGGAAGCACCAGTGGTGCTGCAGAGCTTTGTCTTTATTCACATTTTGTTAACGCTTTGGCAGAAATCAGCAGGGATTTTTTTTCTTTACTCAGCACAGAAAATTGACATTGGGTGATGCCAAGTGCAGTACAAGTGTAGTTTAAAATAACAGAAGCCTATAGGAATGACAGTACTTAAATAGCACTCTGCGTCCTGCATCGTCTGAGTGCCATGCAGTTGTTAACTAGTTACTCGTCTAAGGAATATCTATGCCGGGTTTCCATCCACTTCATTTCTCGCTGGCCAATCAACATGACAAAGGGGATCAAGTAGGAGAAATGAAGGAAACTTTACACACTGTGCCACTGATCTTCATCACATCTTAGCTAAAATGCTTCTAGCTTTGATGCTAACAAGAATATAGGCCCTAGCTTCAAAGTAGTAGCTGTAGTTTGAAACAGTGCAGCTGGGTGGGTGAGGAGCATTAACCCTTTGGAACTTGTTTTTTCCTCAAGAAGAGTGTCAATGCATTGTCATTGCAGTAGCATTGCACCTCCAGCTCAAGGGGGTTCCTAATCCAAAATACCTTTCCTTGCTAGCAAGCAGATTCCTTTTGTTCTGCTGTAAGCAATTATCCATAGGTTTTTCCAAAAGCAGTGAGCAGGAGCGTTCCCGTGCCTCTGCCCTGTGAAGGAGGCCAGTTGGTACAAGGCAGGAACATCTGTGATCTCGCCTGGTTACCTTCTTTCTCTTTGTCGCTTGAGTTGCAGCGAGGTAATATAAGGTCTTTGAAGCCTAATCTTCACTTGTATTTAGATTTCTACAGTATCCACTACAAAAAGCAAGCCGGGATTAATAATGGTGCCAGTTTGGGGAAATAAATCTGATGTGAACAGGTTCTTCAAAACAAATACTAGAGAATGGCAAGGGGATGAATATTGTAGTCATTCATCTCTGTTGAATTGTGTAGTAATTATCTTCTTGGCCAAAGTGAATGAATAAATGATTTCATAATGTTTTTCCCCAAACACCTTTTCTTAGCAAAATGCCTCCTTCATGCTGCTCATTCACTGCATGCAGAAGCAGACTATGGCTTTATTTGTATGGGTGGAAGGAGAGTCACTCCAATGTGATTTGTAATTGTGTGCTTTGTGCCTGGCATTTGTTGTGATGAAGCTAACTGGACTGGTACATGGATACCCTTTCCAAGAGCAGATGGTTGTTCCTATGAAGCTCTCTGCTTTAAAATAGTATTTAAAAATTGCATTAGAGTTCTGGAAAAATCTCCTTTCTGTCTTCATTGAGGTTTGGGTTAGTGAGCCCCTAGGAAAGCAGCTGAGTGTTCAGTGGTTTGGTGTAAATCTTACAGTTATGACTTCAGGTGTACCTCTTAAACTCATATATTTAGTACTGTTTCTAGCCCTGGCAACGTTAAGGTTAACGAGTCTTTTAGCAGTGTGTGATTGGCATGAATTAAGTTTGATTCTGATCTTCCAAGAGTCAATCCATCAGATTTGATCTCAACGCCAGAGTAACCTGAGAGAATTCTGCCCATCCTTACTGGAAAACAAATGGGGAATTTGCAATTGCACAAACTGTAGTTTCCTAAGGGAAGAAGGAAATTCCTCATCTTGCTTTACTGTTCTGTTAGCAGCAATCCTGCTTGTTGGTTCTTCATGTTGTGCTTGGCAATGGGGTTGACAATCAGGCCGCACAGAAAAGAGATCTTACCCAGTGAAATAAGCCCTGTGGTCCAAGTGGTAAGCCAGGCCCTTTCTGGGCAGGCTTGGTCCTGATTTTCTTCCTGTGCTGGTTTCCAAAGGTTGTATTTGAGCAGCTGCCTGCAGAGCTCATTTTTATCCGAGCTTTAGAAGACAGGTTGATTTGGTGCGTTGCGTGCTTGTAATCTTGTTCTGTCATTACCTATTTACTCCTTATTATGGCTTTTTGAGCAGATACTCCCCAGCCTCTGTGTTTATCTTTCTTCCTATGTGTATTTCAATAAAAACGTCACTGTTTGAAATCATTGACACTGCTGGTTAAAGATACTGAATTCCATCATCCATTGTCCTGTGAAATGATCCATTAAAGATAAAACTGCACACACTCGATAAAGGTTCTTTCCTAGGAACAAGGAGCCCTCTGATCCGTGTGTGATCTTATCTCCAGAGCATGTGTTTGCATTCTAGATGTAAAGGAGCCACAAGAGAAGGGGGCAGACAAGAGAGGCCAGAGATTTTCCTTTCCAAATAGTGATCTTGAGGAGGGAAATTGAATACTTACAGCAAATTCACCCTGGGATAACCTCAGGTATTGATGAGGAAAAGAAGAAAGGGAGTTAATTTCTGTCTTTTAACAAACTGGGAGGGGGAAACGGATCAAGGGAGGTTAAACAGGGAGGAATAGAGAAGTGACCATGAAAGGGAGGGAGGTGACAGCAATATCGACAAAGGACCAATCCATTCTTGTTGAAATGCCTTTTTTGTTCATACTGGCTGCAAAGCAGCTTAAAAACAGTGTGGAAAAACCTACTTTTGTTGCTCTGAGCTTTACTTTGACACCGTCCAGAGATGTCGTGTTCTAAGAGTTTTACCTGGTAGAAAAATTAGGCCTTAGAAGCAGGATATGAACTTTGCAAATGAGGGACCCCCCTCTCCGTACTGGTGTTTCTCAATGGCTTCTATTGGGTGATAAATATGTTCTTGATAGGCTAAGGGATTTTCTTTGGTGGCATTTCTACTGTTGTGGAGGCTAAAGATGTTGAAGGTCAGGGTTCAGATTATGCATTTATGGACCCACTTTGTCTTGCAGAGATTGAAATAATAGCTTTTTATTCTGCCTGTCATGTGTAAGAGCAGGTTGGCATTTGAATCTTCAAAGGGTAAGTATTTTGACACAGCTAAATCTGCTTTGAAGACACATAACTTGACACATGGTCTTAGACATTTAAAATGTGCTGTTCTCTTGGTTTCTGTTCCTTATTTCAGTAATTAGAGCATGTTAAACTGTGTGGGGCCTGTTTGGCCAACCCTTGTGCAGACACTGTGAAATTCACTTTCTTCCCTTCTACGGATTGCACTGAAGTGACATTTCCAAAGCCTTGTGGTTGAACCCCCTCCTGCCCATGGAGGCCAGTCTCTAGTAGAGAATGGGTGCACAAGATTTCCTAAGGACTGCTTAATTGCTCCGAGTTGATGCCTCAGCTTTTGGAGGAGGCTGAGCGATGGGGCAGGATGGCCAGGTCCTCTGCCAAAGCCATAGCTTCAGGTGAGAACAGTCCCTCTTAAACAGAAAGACACCAGCAGAGAGCAGGCTGATATGTGAAGGTGTTTAACAGTTTTCAGTGGCCAAGAAAAGAAAACATTGAATTTAGCCCCTTTGAAGAAGCTGCAGTAAGGAAAGAATCTGAGTTTGACTGGAAAGCCCCTGAAGAGCATCTGATGCTGGAAGTTGCTGCTGTAGTGAATTCCCTTTTCTGTTATCCCTATGTGACTTCAGAACTTGGATCCCAGGATGATCTGTCTGCTCTTTCTTACTGACACACTTGTTACATTCTTAACTCACAAGACATTTGCTTATTTATTTTCATTGTTCCTGATAATAATTCTAAGCCATTAGAGGGGAAAATTGTATTCAGAAATGCTGTTTCACACTTTATTTGTTTGATGATTTAGAGCGATAGAAAATAGCGCATTTGCCGGCTTTTATAGTCTGATAATTATCTGCATCCATCAAGCCCCATTCCAGGGGAATAAACAAAGCACCAAGAAAATTACACTATTAGTGACATCCTTTATGGCAGATAGGAAGGATCTTGCTTTTATGTTAAGGATAAAAAGGGAAATGTCCAGTTCAACTCAAAACCAAAAGTCACCACTGTAGGGAGGTGGTTGGCCAATGCATTTGTTGCTTTAGGGCAAGTACCTTCTGGACCCATGACCCTGATGTCTGGGAATTGCAGTCAGTTTTGCTCAGGAACTCAGCCAATTGTACAGGAGTAGAGATCAGAAATGCTGGGAATGGCTTTTGTGAAACAAGTGGGGAAGCTGAAAGTCTTCTCACACTGAACAGTAAGTTCTGTATTAATTCATTTCAGGGGACTTCTCTTGTTTTTGTAGAAAGAGTAGGAAAAGGTAATTTAAAAGGATCAGGATATTACTTTGAGATTGTTGGCTTCGGGGGAAGATGACATTTGAGTCATACACCTATAAGTTGAGATTCGTTTCTTCCCTGTTCTGTAAATCTTGTGTTCCCTGGCAAAGCAGCAGGCCATTATTCATGCCTAATGTGACAAATCGCTGAGCAGCAGGTTTTCAGC
This sequence comes from Psittacus erithacus, assembly GCA_009867235.2. Lineage (NCBI taxonomy): Eukaryota > Metazoa > Chordata > Aves > Psittaciformes > Psittacidae > Psittacus > Psittacus erithacus. The sequence goes on along the minus strand of WYDI02028327.1, from coordinate 105,977 downwards.
TTAAACTCAGCCCTCCATCTTGGGCAACCACTGCAAGGCTGGCCCTTGGAACTCCATACTTAAGGCATTGGTGTCTTGGTTCGTTTGCAAGCCCAGTTGCTTGCAAGTTTGATTAGATCTTAAACCCGCTGCTGGTTTAACACTACATTGACTTTTCTTACTGGGGAACCGGGTTTAGCCAGGAGGGACAGATTCTGCACTTGAAGATGATGAGTATTTTCTGCACTGTTGTGTTTTCTCTGACGCAGCAGCAGTCTATTAAAAGATAGTTATTAAGAAGGGCTGTTAAAATATTGATGCTGCCACATTCACTTCCCTGTAGTTGAGCTTGTTGGGGGCAATGAAAGATCCTTGTTCCGTCTTGCTGTGGTTTAAAGGAAGTGTCTGTTCAAAGCTGGGGTGCAGTTGGTCCTGCTCTGTGCCTAATTGAGGCTTGCCCAGGCAGAGGGGTATCATGAAACTGCTTCTACCCGTTCTTAGTCTGAGAGGTCCATGGATACTCTGCAGTCCATCCTATTGGTTGAAAAAAACCCCACCTGAAAAGTATTCACAGTCATGCATATAGAAAAGAAAATGATTGGATGTGCTTTACCTTGTCACTTGGCTCTGGAATTAAAGCCATTTTGCTGTTAGCTGAGCCCCAGCCTGTGGGTGCAGGAGAGATGGTAACAAATCCTACCGGATGACAGCATTTTGTCAGTTCCCTCTGCCAAGGAGGTTTATCCCCAACAAGTTCTTGGCAGTTTTTCATGGTTAAAGCAGGAGGATGGTACCATAAGGTTGTACACAAAAGCCAGCCCTTGGTGGGTGCTGAAATGCTCAAAACAGCACTCCTTTGATTGCAGCAGTTTTTAATCTTTCCATGTCACCTCCATTGTTATTGTACCTTGTAATCAATCATTTCATGTCTAGATTGAGCGAGCTCAATCTGTGCCATACTTGCAGGAGCCTTCTGTTGCTCTTGCTGGCTTTAAATAGCAGCCCAGAGTCTTCCTTTATTGCTTATCTGTATGTAAATCGGTCAGATCTGTGAGGGTAACTTAAAGCAGAATTTGACCTACTTTGAATTCTCTTCTGCAGCTGATTTTTTGAATTCCTAAGAATAAATGTGGAAGGACTGAGGCTCAAAGGCTGGCCCAAAGAGAAGTTAATTTCTAAACCTGGAGCCAGCTGTTACCAAGAGGCTGTTCTGTGGTAGGGTGTTCTGATTTGTACATTATTCCATAGGGTTCTTCTAAAAAAGCTGGAATTCCTCCTCTCTTGCTGGTTTCTATCCAAACAAATCCTTTTTCTTTTCTCTCCATGGACTGTTCTCCAAAGCTCAGCTTGGCTTTTTACAGGCTGCAGTCTCAGATAACACAATAACCATGTTCCAATGTATTAAACTTTGAACATCCTCAAGATTTAATTAATCTTATCTTTACAACTCCCAATTACAGGCACTAATGAAGTGAAGGTTGCATTGTAGACTGGGGATATTACATTAATCATCGGCAGCCTTGGAGCCATAAATGAGTCCTTTCCCAATCCTTCAGCACTTTTCCCAGAAGGAATGGAATGTCTCATTTCCCTGTTTTAAGGGATGTTAATCCTACAAAGCAGCTTTGGATCGGGATTAGTTTTATCACATTTATGTAAGTGATGAATGGGCTTTGTAAGAGGGAGGCTCTGAGCTTTGTCCCAGACAGATGAAATTGAATTGTTTGATAATTATGCGGTTTAAGGCCCTGTCAAACTTTGGTCAGAGGATGTTGGGAGACTGTTGCTGTATTTATTATTTTACAAGATTAGGTGCTACATAGTGTTTTCCCTTCGATTTCATTTAAGCCCTCAGTTGAAATCGGCTTAATGTCTAAATCTTGAAGCATCCTGTGTATGAATTCTGTCCTTTGTTATCCTTCCTAACCTGGCTGAGCACAACAGGTAAGCTTGGGTTTTGTACAAAAGCAGTACAGGATAGGGCTTCTATCTGTTTTGAGAGATCCTGATGTAAGTAGAGCAATACTGTTCACCTGTGTGGTTGCCCACTGCAATATCCTGTTTGCAGCCTGTTCTAATGAGCCGTGAGAGTTTTGATGTCTTTATTGGAAATAACAAAAATAATGAATGTTTTATTATTCACATTGAAGCAAAGTTATAGCTGGCAATAAATGTCAGTGAGGAAAATGTAAATTCTGAAAACTCTGTTACAAGAAGTGCTACAAGCACCACCTTTGATTTGATGCAGTGTGTTAACAGTAACTTACAAAATTCCATTGACATTAGAACGTGTCATCATGTTAAATGTGTCCCAGAATCCCAGCCTGGTTTGGGTTGGAAGGGACCTCAAAGCTCGTCCAGGTCCGACCCCTGCTGCAGGCAGGGACATCTTCCACTGGAGCAGCTTGCTCCAAGCCCCGTGAAAGCTGGCCTTGTACATATGGCATTTTTATGTGCATTGTAGATATGGCAATGAACACATCCCTCCTTCACACCTTTCCAGACCATCTGAAGTTAGTTAGATGTTAATCTTTATCACAGGTTTTATTTTGCAGGTATCTTTCCAGCAGAAACCATGGCTGCTCTTCCCTGATTTGTTTCTCTTTTGTCTAGTGTTGTGTCATCCCTTTGTCTTCTCAGTGTCTCTTCTACCTTGTGAAGTCCTGTGGTGCTGTTGGAAAACATGAAGGAAAATGACGCACATCACATAACCTTTCTGAGGACTGAGCGAAATACAGCCTTCCTCCATGTATTACATGTGACTGATACCTTCCAGCCTTAGGAAATATTGGTGTTATTTCCAGCCATTATTTGTGAATGTGCTGTGCTACAAGTTCTGACTGCACTTGTTTCCAGCCTTTGTTTTCTTTTGCTGTTTTTACATTAGAATGATGATTTTCTTCTGTGTCAACTCTCTCCCAGGTATGCCATACCTCCCGAGCACGGCAAGAGATTGGAACGCCTGGCAAAAGGTGAGCTTTGCTCCACAGCATCACAGGATCCCAGTCTGGTTTGGGTGGGAAGGGACCTTAAAGCTCATCCAGTTCCAGCCCTTGCCACAGGCAGGGACACCTTCCACTAGAGCAGCTTGCTCCAAGCCCCTGTGTCCAACCTGGCCTTGAACACTGCCAGGGATGGGGCAGCCACAGCTTCTCTAGGCAGTCTGTGCCAGCGCCTCACCACCTTCGTAGTGTTTGGACTTGTACCTTCCTTCTGTGTTTGGACCAGCACATGGGTATGTTCTCAGTGAAACCCAAAGCATGGCAGGGGAAAACATGTTTGAAACAGATTGATAAGGAATTGTCATCAGACGGGTTCTTACAGTTCTCTTGCAAGAGCTGCTTGATGAACCTGCTGCATTGGTAGGCTGGCTTCAGAGGCAGAAAACCTGTGGCTTAATTTTCCTACTAGTAGAACTTGCCAGGTTTTCTAAAAGTTACTTTTTAAGCTATTAAAAAAGCCAATAAATTCAGATGACTGTAGAATCTGCAATAGCAATGTCTGACATAAGTAGAACATAAGTCTCTTGCAGTTTGTAACTTAATTTTACTGATGATCAGTATTTGAGACACATCAGTGGCTGGCGATGTATCGACCAGAAGCAAATTATCAATGATCTCATCTTTATGTTAGTTTTGTGTTGCTTAATACCTTTAGTAATTGGGATGGGTGATGTTTTGAAACAACAGTGAAATAGTATTACTACTGCTTGGGCATTCTTCCTGTCCCATGATCAGTGGTTTATACTATGAGGAAGTTTACTATGGAGAAATGAGTGTGCAATTAATATGGAAAATGAATAGTGGAGCTGTAAATGGGCTCACTGGGAGAGCTGTGGAGCCCATGGAGAGAATGTTAATGTGTTGCCATGTTATTGGTGCTAATCACTTAAAATGTGCTTCTTTATTAGTAGCCTTAATGAGAGCCACTTAAACTGTACATTAAAAAGAGGAACTGCAGAGAGGGACGACAGGCTGGTAGCAGACAGACATAATTCTAATGGAAATGCTTTTAGGACAAAAATACAAGAAAATCTGGAATCCAGTAATCCTTTCCACTTCCTGAAACCCTTTCCATTACCTTTCATCCATTAGTTTTGTTTCCAGACCTTGGGTTATTTATTTTCCTCAGTGGTGATGGGTTTTGATCCCTATAAGCACGTAATTTGTTACTGAATCACCCACTCGGAGTGAAAACACATGGTCTTGAAGCAAATGGTGTTCCATTGGTTGAGCTGCCATTTCTGAGAGCAAAGTGCTTACATCAAGGGGTTTGTTCAGGTTTTTTTACTGCAGTTTGAGTGTGTTTAATTATTTGTCATGGGTGTGATAGCTCAGTGTGGCTCTTGTAGCTATTTAATAATGGTGCTGAGATGCTGAGTCAGCTCGTACAGGCTCTGCTGGCCTTGTGAGTGACCACTGTGGCCAGCGAATGTGTGTTCCTCCTTCCACTGCCTTGTGAGGAATATTAACATCTCCTAAGCATTAACATGCTTATTTTTTTTTCCTTTAAAGGGGTGGTACGTAGGGCAGATTGGTCTGGAATCATAGAATGGTTTGGGTTGGAAGGGACCTTAAAGCTCATCTGCTTCCAGCCCCCTACACGGGCAAGGACATCTCACACTAGACCATATCACCCAAGGCTCTGTCCAACCTGCCCTTGAACATTGCCAGGGATGGAGCATTTACCACTTCTCTGGTTCCAGTGCCTCAGGACCCTCACAGGAAGAGCTTCTTCCTTATCAACCCGAACTTCCCCTGTGTCAATTTGAACCTATCACCTCTTGTCCTATTGGTGCAGTCCCTGATGAAGAGCCCCTCTCCAGCATCCTTGTAGCCCCCTTCAGACACCGGAAGCTGCTCTGAAGTCTCCATGCAGCTTCTCTTCTCCAGACTGAACAGCCCCAATGTTCTCAGCCTGACTTCATATGGTGTAAAAGGACATGTTCATATTCAGAGGAGTTGGTGCATACTTGTTGCTTTTGCCATGTTGGTATTCAGAAAAAGGCTGGCCCAGGGTTGAGGCCGAGCCAAAACTTGAGCCAGACAGGTTCTTTTTCTTAATGTGCTATGTTTTACTGAGATTTTGGCCAAGATACTTACTCTCAGACACAAGAGACTCCGATTGCTCTCAATTTGAATGGAATTTAGACTTGATATGCCTCAACATGCAAGGTTTTGTCACAAAATTGATGTGGTATTTTAAGCAGTGAGGGATGTGCTAATTACAGCTTCAATTGTGTGCCTGTTGTCTTGATCCATATATTTAGGCAGGTTTTGATTTTGTCAGCTTGTCTCTACTGAAATACTTGATTTGATACAAGATTTCTATAGCGCTTACTCCTCTTTTATTGTCTTTACAGGATTTTTTCCAGGCAGCTCTCAGGGATGCGATGCTTTCCTCCGTCACAAGATGACCCTCATTTCACCCTCAATCTTGAAGAAATACGGCATTCCTTTTGACCGGGTATGTACAAAGGAAGAGACTGGTGGGTTGTTGAGGTGCACAAAGCACAGCGCCCCTCTCCTAAGGAAACAATTCATGACAAGCCTGAGGAGCAGTTTGCTTCATTTCTAAATGCATTATTATGCTAAATGTATTCTATCAGTTTAAACCAGGTGCCTGCCTGTAAATGAGGATTTGTGGTTTGGCTGAGACGCTCACTGTGAAGTGCCTCTCTTCATAAAAGCTTTCACTAGAACTAACTTTGTCAATTAGGGAGCTTTTGCAGGTGGAGAGAGGCAAACTGTAATACCAATACTGGGGCTTATCAATAGGTAGCATAACTCACTGGGAATTTTGGAACACATTTTTTTCTCCTGGATCCAGTATGAACCAAAAACTGAAGCTGGATGTGCTGGTTCAGTTGTGTAAGCATTTGTTGTACACTAAGCCAGTAAGGATCCATGAATCTCTTAAGTCCTCTTATTTGAAATGAGGGGTCATGTTTATTTGGTATGATCATTTTAATGTGCTTGTTTTTAAAGTCTTCTGGCAAGAAGTAAATCTCTCCAGCCAAATGTGCTTACCATGGACTTAACAGAATCAACCAGCTACTGCTGCTGCGTGCTACCAGCACACAGAGCCTGTCCTGCCTTTGGATGTGGAAAAGGAATTGAGTTAGAGGTACTGGTACTCTTAACTCCAATGGCAAGTGTTAGAGGATGCCTGCTTCAAACTGATTTCATCCTTCTCCATCCCTTTTGCATCATCATCTGTGGATATTATGGCCATCTTTTTCTAAATAAGAACTCTTGAGTCCTGGTGTTTCCCTTTTTTAACACAGTTTTTGGAGTTATTCCACCTGAGACAAAGTATTGCACCTATTTGATGAGCCTGGTTATTCTTTAAGATGGAAGTAAAAGATCTGAGCTCTTTTATAGTATAAAAACTATGAATTCATTCAATTTACTGCTCTAGAGACTGTTTCATTTTTCCTAGCGGGAGGCTGTGATGAATGGAATTTGAAGTGTGATCAAGCAGCTTGTGAGATGAGCTCACTGTCAGGGCAGGAGAGAGTGGCACAGAGCAATGTGGTACTTATGGTTCAGCATCAGTGGCCAGACTTGGCCTAGTTTGTACATGGTGATTGATCTTAAATTGTTCAGAGAAAGCAACAAACTGTTTTCTTTCATCATTCTACCTGTGGAACCTAATTCCCAAGTGTCAGAACACACGTACCTGCTACACATGGTTGAAAAGAATAAGGAAAATACCCAGTTGTGGGCTCTGACTTTGTGATAAGGATTTTCACTTTACAAATTTCAGGAAAGTGGGCATGTGGATCAGAATAATGGGGGACATCTCAGTTTATTGCATAGCTGCTCCTCTGAGAAATTACTTTTGCGAGAGGATAAGACATTCTCTATCTTAACCATATACAGAAAAGAATACAAAATCTGTAGCCAATGCAAGCTCCTGAGACATTTGACTTGAACTTTATTTATTGTCCTAAACTGTAAAGTTTAAGGCTTTTTTATGCTGCTTTCTGCTTCAGTAGCAGTTGCAGGCTGTGTCTTGCTGCTTCTTGTGATGTTTGCCTTATGAAGTTTGTTTTAACCAGAAGCCAGAAGTGGTGCAATGGCTAAAAAGCATTCGCTGCTTGTCTAAAGAAGTAGCTGAAAATGAGTCTCTGCCATTTCATTCAAGCAGTGTGTTGGGGCAGTGCTCTTGGGTCTGCTGGAGCTCAGAAAGCAAAGGAAATTCTTACAGGACTTCAAATGTTTGAATGCTGTAGGTGGGCATCATTTTCTCCAGCATAATCCATTGTTATATGTTTGCTTTTTCATCTGTCTGAGGAAAGCACCATTGACCTGTATACTGAGTGATTTCTGATCAATAGCCAGGTAAGGCAACCAAAGGAGGTTGTCAAAAGGCAAAAATGAATACTTTCCTTCTAAGCTTATCTCAGGTCATTGTTGCTGAGCTGTGTGGTGATAAAGATGTGATGCAAAGGGGTTTAAATAAGGGAGTTTCTAATTTATTGCTTGGTAGAAAGTCTTTATCTGCTTTCTAAAGCCTAACTTGGCTTCCCACTGTGAACCTTTGATTTGTGACATGATGATTCTTTGCAGATTGATGTCTGGGGTCTCCTCCATGCTGAGTATATGTAGATGCTAAGAATCTGATTTCTGTCTCCCCATTTCTTACACACCACACACACACACACACACACACAAAGGAGAGGGCAGTGTACACATAGAGGGCACTATTAATGTCAAACCCAAACTTTCTCTTTTAAAGCAAGAGGAATTTTTAACGTTACTTAAATACAATTCCTAATCTTGATTTACGGAACTGTTTTTTATGGTAGCTTCTTTCTTCTCTATGGCACTCACTGGATAGATGCTCTTAAATGTAAAAAGGAGGAGGAGATCTCTTTAGTCTGAGCAGACTGTATCTGAATACCTCCTGTCCTGAAATAGTAGCTTTTGAAGAGGATCACTATTATTCAGAAGCAGGGAACATGTGCCATTTTTCTTTAGAAACAGAGATAGGATCCCTTCATCTGAATTCTTGGCAGATTTCAATGAAGTGAATAGGCCCACATTTATAAATCTCTATAGTGGTATTCTGGGGAAAAAAAAAAAAGAAACAGATCCATACTGGGGCTTTTTAATAATTAAAAATGTGTATTTTTGTAATCTCCTATTGATTTTTCCATTTATTTCTCAAGAGCTTGCAGAAGTCAGTAAATTTAGGGCTTTCTCCACGAGTGGCAGTTTATGCTGGCTTTCCTTCAATAGTTATTACTTTTCTGCATGGCCTATCCATCATCTTGAGTGCTTTCTAATTTATGGTAGGGATAATGTTGACAGCAGTGACATAGAGGACATACACTGTGGGCTTGAAATGAAGACACCAGGATGTAGATTTTCTGACAGAAACATAATCATTCTGTCTTCTGAAGTTAGCAATCTACCCCTCTGCTTTAATTTATGGATGGGGCGGGTGGGAGGATGCTCCACAGAGCTTGGGTACGACCGGACTTCAGCACCTCTCATCTGGAAGTACTGCAGGAGCTTCTTGTGTCATACCAGCTCGTATTCTCTCTCTTCTTTTACTTATTCTGCTAATGCTAATGTCAGCAGCAAGTTCAGGTGTTGGTAAATGATTTAACTTCTGTCTGTTCACATTTTCTATTTGGACCCATCCTCATGTTTGTAAGTGTAAGTTGTTCGAAATCTCCATAGGCTCAGAACTGCTGTGTGCTGAGTTACTGCTGGTGGGAAGGGATCCAAATGGAAGTGGTTTGGCATGTGACTGCTGTGAAATGTCTGTCAGCACTTCTGGCTTGGAAAGACAGGGAAGGTCAAACTTTGCCTCTTTCAGACCCTGTGGAAGGGAGGTGCTGGTGAAGTCTTGCTAAGCTGGAGAGCTGGGATGGAAGGGTGGCTCCAGGCACACTGCGTCGTAGGATCTGTGCTGTACTCAATCACATCCCTGTTTTCCTCAGTGTTGTCTCTGCATAAGATGTAAAAAGAGGATTTTCTAGAAGCATCACAGGTTGATTGGCCCCTGATTACAGCTCTAATCTGTGAAGGTTTTAACCCTTGTATTAATAATGTCTATAATACTTCTTGTAGTTTTAATTTTACTGCAGTAGATAAATGGTGGGCTGTAGTTTTTAGGGTGTTTGACTTATGGGTGTAATGGGTGTAAGACTGATAAGTGTGAGTGAGAAAATAAATGCAATGCAAGGTAGCATATACTTCAGTAGGACCCTGCAATGCAGAGTGCATGTTAGGACGGAACCCCAGTGTTCTTGGCTCCGCTAGCCTGGTGGTAGGAGTGTAGATTTGGGCTAAAGTGGTCATGATCTAAAGATTTGTTGACCTTTTAGAATGCTGCAACCTGAGACCCTTTTTGTAGCTGGATCCATTGAGTCTAAATAGTTCAGCTTGTGTGACCCCTTCCATCCATTGTATTCTTTTTATCTGAAGAGGAATACTCTAGTATTTCTGTGGGTAACCAGGAAGGGCTCTAGGTATAGCCAAGAATTGGCAGTGATTGTTCTGCCTCCAGTTGAAAGAGATTTAATTTTATAGGTGTCTGCTCTCCAGCTGCTATGTTAACTGATCCATGGGGTATCTCATCCTTTTGTTTTTCAGATCACCCAGGAAGCTGGAGAGTTCATGATTACATTTCCTTATGGATACCATGCTGGCTTCAATCATGGCTTCAACTGTGCTGAGTCTACCAACTTTGCCACTTTGCGATGGATTGACTATGGAAAAATGGCAACCCAAGTAGGTGTCTGTTGGGATGAAGGGCTCTTTAAAACCATGAGCTCATGAAATACAAAGGAGAGTGGGACACTTACCCTTAAGAGCAAAGAGGAAAGTGGTATTGTCTTGATGTGCTCTTTCAATTGTACCATGTTGCTGGTTTATGCCTATTGATGCCTCTTGTCATTTTGAAGACAAAGTAATGACTTTCTCAAATGCTGGATGTTACACACACCTTGTAAAGAGGTTGTTTTGAGACCAGTAGGTTTGGATTAGTTTTCTCTTGCATCCAGACTGCCTTTCACAGTGAATAAGGTGACTGATGTAACTGAATACAATTCATTAGGTACACACTGAGGGAGAAGGAATAAGCTGGGAATACTTTTAAGCTTTAATAAGACTATGGTAATAACCTTCTGAAAGGAGCTGAATTTCTCTAATCTATGCGCTCGGTTAACTCTGAGGAGCAGAGTCATGTTGAAATGCCTGTGTGGCTATTTCCATCAGGGCAAATTTCCTGCACGTTTTGTTACTTCTGGCAGTTCTGGAGTCAGTGACAGCTTTCACGCCAGCGCACGCGCTGCATTCTCTTGGGTTTAAGTGTGAAGTACGACTGATTCAACAGCATCTGTGAAGTTTTAAACTGGGTGTCAGTTCCACATGGTCTTTGGGGAATAGAGAGATGATTGCGGGGGGTTGGAGGGGGCACATTTGGAAATTGCTTCAGATGCTCCTTTCCAAAAAGGCAGGCTCAGTTTTTGCTTTACAATAGCATTTATAACCTTTTCTGCATTTATTTTTCTTCTATCCGCTCCGCTTGACTGTGTAGCTTTTGTAATGCATCCTAACGCTTTCCTCTGGACAAAACCAACTCTGTTCAAAACAGGCTGCAAGTCCATCTGTGTCTCAGTCTGTGGAACAATGTGGTAATGTCCATTTTTCCTTCACAAAGGTTTATATTAAGAGTAGCAAAAGGTAGGTGATTGCTGCCTGGCATCATTCCCTTCTCAGGGTTGGGATGCTGGGGTCTCTTTAACCCTCCACCTTTTTGCTATAATGCCTTTGGGCAGTTTGGAGCCAAGCTGGATTTTCTGCACAGGGTTATACTGGGCAGTGATCAATGCTGTGTGTTGATCAGCCCCAGTGGCTGCTTCGTGCCTAACGTGAGTCACTGGGTTTTGCTTCTGGAGGCTGGTGCTGGTCCTGGCACTGCAGGCTTCAGGGGATCTTGTGGAATCACAAAAACCCTTATGCCATTTCTTCTCCTTTTCCCTTTTAATAAATGAAGAGCATTAAATTGCTACTAATGGCAACTGAAATTCTCTCCCAACTGGAAAATCCTCATGCTGAAAAGTTAATGCTTATCCTGTCTATGTCCACTGGTGTTCAAGTAGTGAACCCTACACTGGTGTTTGTGTCCCACTGTTCATATTCCACTGATGCTGCTGTGGTAATAACCAAGGCTCCAGGTCTTGGTGGAGGCTGGAATGGGAGTCGTACACTGAATTTGTGCTGAAGTTAAAGGGATGGGTAAGAAAAACCTAGAACCATAAGAGGCCTCAAATCAGTGTTAAGTGTCATCAACTCAAAAATAGCCAAGCAAACTTGGTTTGAAAATGTAAAGAATCGTGCTTGTCTGCTCTGCCCTTGTATAGCCGGTTTATCTGTGGCAAATGGTCATGGTATTACACCCCAGAAAGCGGGGTTTATTGTCAGAATTCTGACAGACCCTTAACTACAGCAGTGCCAGCAGGCACCGCTCTAATATTAAAAGCAATTTTGGCTTCAGCCATGTGTTCACAAACAAGTGACATTTGGGAAGTGCAGCTTTAGATTGAGCCGCCATGCTTACGTTGTTAAGCAGCGTAGCGTGAAATTACTGAACAAGCAGCACAGAAAGCTCTGAGCAAATCTGGCCAGAGAAAGCTGAAGTGTGGAAGGAGACGCCCAATTTATTTCCATTGCACTTGCTGACACTTGCCTGTTCAGAGGTTTCTGCTTAATATTGTCTAAAGCACACACTGCACATGTGTTAATTAACCCTTTGGTACTTTGCTCTCGGGTTCCAGATGAAGTTTGAATGCTGTTGCACTGCAAGGGCAAAAGGTTTGTTTAAATCTCATTTGAAGTTAAACAGGATCTGAATGAAATACCAGCTGATTCGGTACACTCAAGCTGGAGGGAATTCATGGAGAAGAGGGGCTTCCTGGAGTGTGGGAGTTTGGGTTAACTACTGCAGGTTTGCTGAATGCAAGGAATGGCTCTGTTAACTGCAGTGTTCTCAGGCACGAGTAGATTGTCCTGCCCTACATCGAAGCAGGATTTCTTCTTCTTGTCCCACACTCCTTTATAAAGTTCTTGAAGTCTCAACTGTGCAGCACTCTGCAGGGACATCCTCTTACTGCCCCAAGGCCACTTGGCTGGAAGGTGCTTCCTCTCCTTTCCTGAGGTTAGCAATATGGCTCTTATGTCTTGCCAGCGCTCCCGAGACTGGGGACAAGGTAAGGTTCAGAATTAGCCGCTTGTAATGTTCTCCCGGATGTTATCCTGGGGGTGAGATTTGGATTGTGCTCCACTGAGCGCAATGTAAGTCAATGGCATAGCATGAGAGAGAGCTCACATAGAAAGGTAATGGCTCACCTCAGAGAAACATGAACAGAGCTCTGCTAATTGCCTGCCAGATGGATGAAATGTTCTGCTAACCACAGCAGAACCTGCCTGGGCTGTAAAAATATATAATAACCAGAGTGAAGTTTAAAGATCAGCTTCTCAGGCACTGGTTCTGCTCTGATTGTACAACAAGCATGAGCATTAGCACAGAAAGAAAAAGCGACGGCTGCAGGGTGGTGTAGGAAGGTAATAATGGGAATTTGTGCTTGTGTCTGTGCAAAGTTGTAACCAGGATGAACAGATGCTTAAAAAATCCAGTAGAAATTGGTTTGGTGAATATGGAAGTGAAAGAACTGCCTGTCCTGTTTGGCTCAAAGCGTTTTGAGAGCCTGGTGGGAGTTTTGGAGTCTCTTTCAGTACTGCTTGGCAGAAGTTGATGGGAAGGAACTGGAAGAGGACGCTGCGAGGGTGTGCTCGTGGGGTTCATGTCCTTAGGTAGAAGTTGTAACAGTTACTGACAAGTAGCCTCTTACTGTAAGAACATACTGACCAAAACATCTCTTTGATTTGCTGATCCTTCTCATAATTGCTTCTCTAGCCTCAGTGCTGAGTTCTGGGATGTGATAGACAAAATTCATGTCATCTCTCGTGCTGGCTATAAATCGTCAGCACTGGTTGCTCTCTGTTCCCAGCAAATGTCAATCTCCTTGCATTCAGAGGAAAGGTATAACATCCTCCTTTGCTTCAGGTTTTAATGATACGGTGACGGACCGCTGGGAAATAGATGCCTTGCATACAGCTGGACATTGTGCCCAGAAGTCTAAGAATTAACAGCTCTTTAGCTGTTATCCCATTTATTGTCAATGTAAATGTCTCCATCTGTCCTCGAGGAACCTTGTGTTGCAGCTGATTTCTTCCCAGCCAAGGTGACTTGGAGGCCAAGCACAGCTTGCCTGTGCCACCTCATCAGTGTGAAAGGCTGTGGTTGAACAGCACATCTGTCAGTGCCTTGTCTCAGGATGGGAGAGGGACCTTCAGTTAATCATGGGGCTCCCATAGATAATCGTGGTGTGCTGTCACTAGGTCTTCCCAAATATGTGATGGGAATTCACTTCGGCATCCTTTGCAGATCAGACTTGGGGAATGCTCTTTTTAGGATACAGCACTGTTTGACTAACACGAGTATTAACCTGTCACAGTGTGCAAAGTAGAAAGAGATCCAGAAGAAATGAGTTAAACTTACTTTAAATCCCAAACATAAACTGCTCAGGACTTGATTCACAGTAACTGGGATGTTTCCACCTTGGGCCAGGGCAGCTTGGGGCACCTTGCCTCCCTCTCTGCTCAGGGCTTGGGGTAACCCTTGGGACACAGAACTGGGAAGGTGCTGGGTTTTAAACAGTTATTTGTTAAATGGATGAGGCCCATTTATGCTTCTCAGCCTAATTTACCTTTACTTAATTACTGCAAGGTGTAAAGCATGGTCTTGACATTTTGAATGCTGCTTAATAATGACTTTGCCAGGCCAGGCTGACTCTCCAAGAGCCCATGATGGAAATGCTGGATCTCTGGGATGGAAAGCTGCCCTGAACCCTAGAATCCCGACGTTGCTGAGCTGCCACAGTCTCCTGTTCTCTCTCTGCCTCGCTAACCCTGTGATTTATCATGTGGAGGTTGTGGTGTGCTTTGTGGCTGTGGTAAATAGCGACATGAAGAATGTGCTCCCTGCAGCTTGTTCATTCAGCTTCTCTATCGCACAGGAGACCCTGATAAAGTGTACCAGCCCCAATCATTCATGTGTCAGAGTGGAGGCATAAGGGTCGTCTGGCTTTGGGGCTGCTAGTATGGCAAGGCCATCAAAAATCCCTTTTAAAAGCTGCCATAGGTTGTGCTTTTGTATGCAGCTGGTGTTGCTCCATTGGAACTGCTTTAGGGCTGACACATGGGGGCATAGATAGGAAGAAGGAAGAGCAGTCTTACATTCCAGCTAAGAACAAATAACTCAGTTCTGTTCAAGAATCGCAGAAATGGTGATGTTAGAACTCTGAAAGGCAGTGTAAAAACGTAAAGAAGCTGTGAATGGACATTAGGCTTTCTCATCAGGTACCTTTCCTTTTTGATGTCCTCCACAGCAAATCCTTCAGTGTACTGAAAGGCAACATTTTTTACCCTTCTGCCTCTTCACTTTGTGCATGAAGAGCACTTTAAAGCTCACTTTTTATTACAGTGCAGTGGGAGTAGATTGCTTATGAACAACCTCTTTTATTGTTTAACTCCACTTGGCTTCATTACTTGTCTTTCCTGATAGCCCATGCTGCTGACAGCATCTCCCAGCTTGCTTCCCTGGTGGCAGTTTGCAGTTTCAGCGTTTTCCTGGGGTGGCTCATAGCTGGGTGCTTCTGAATCCTGATGTCTGGGATTAGGATCTTACTTTACCAGACTCTGACTGCTTCAGAAATACATGCAAGTGGATCTAGATTATTACAGGAGAGAGACAAAAGTGCTTCATTTGGGGTGCAGTTTTCAAAGGGGTCTAATCATGATACTGATACACAACCTCTTGCCTCGTGTATACATCAAACCTCCCTTGATTCTAAGTCGTAGCATTTAGAGTTGCAAAAGATGTATTTTTAGCTTTGTATCCTTCTGAAAAATGTTGCTGTGGAATACTTGTTATTACCAGGGCAAAGAATTAGATGATGTGCTAGAAGCAAGTCTGAGGTGGTCACTTCAGGTACTGACACTTCATATTCATTATTCTTGTTCCTGCAAGCTGCCTATAGATCTTGTTTGTCATCTGTGGGTTCCAAAATAGTGGATTTTACTACTTCATCTGTTGGTTTACAGATGTAATGCAGCACAGCATTCGCCTTTTTGTTGAAAAGAAAGGAATAAAGAGCAGATGATCAGAGGATAAAAGGATAACTTCAGTCACTTAGCAAGAATCATCTCATGTGCCTGTCACTTCAGAGCTGTAGCTCTTCACCAAGCCATGTCAGTTCATGCTTGCTGAGTGGTTCATGCATGAACCCAGGGTGCTGACCTGCAGCAGTGCCATGGAGTGGTCAGGGTAGGCACCTCTCACCAGCTGCAAGCCTCATGGTGTGGAAGAAATGATACCTTGTGATAACCTCACTATAGACTACATTATAACCACTGGATAAAAGTCTTACTTTGTTTATCCATTGTACTGGAAGGAGTGTCACAACAGAAGGGAACTAATACTTCATTGAATCCCCTTCTCGTAGTGCTGCTGAGAGAGCTGAATTTCCCTCTGTGTTCTTTCAGCCTTGTCTGAGACGTGTTTATAAACCAGGACCCCACTGAGATGATCCCCTCCTGCTCCACCACTGTGGTTGTGTTTGCCTTGCAGGGATGAAGATTGCATATGTTTGAGAGATTCGGGGGTATGTGGCATCCTTACAGGTATAGCCTACAGAATAGGAAGAGGTAGAAAGGAATTCTGGTGGAGGTTGCAAAATAGCTTTGCCAAAAAAGAAAAAGCCAGCTCTTCTACGCACAGAAATCCACATGGAACGTTATGGAAGCACATTAAGGAAGCATGCAAGGAGAAGTCATGCCTGCAGCCAAGGACCAGGGGGAGTCCTTGGAAATCTTTCTCTAATTGTTTTGTTTATGAACCTCTGTGGAGGATTTCCAGTGGGTTTCCTAATGAACTGGTTTGTTGTTGAGACTCACGGCAATGCTGATAATTATGCTAGAAACAGGGGGTCAGGACTCATCTTCTTTCCCACAAGCTTTCAACTACCAACCATTAAGCACTCAAACTACGCATTTTAGGTTTTTCTCCTTCTTCTCAAAGTTTAACTCCTCATGCACTTCCAGAATCCCTGCCATGAGTGGCAGGCCTGTCCTTGTAATCTGAGTGCTTTTGTCGCGTCTGGAAGCTTGGCTAGCTGGGAGAGCATCGCTGTGCAGGAGAAGTGGCTTTGGGCTGAGCAGAAGGAAAATGAAACTGGAACCTAAACTAGTTTATTCTGTCATCATGGCTGAGTATTGACTAGATCTCAAGTGCCACATCTGTACTACACTAACAAATTGGGTAACTGTTCAAGAGTATTAGACTGGGAGGATTTTGTGTTTCTCCCAAAAGCTGCAATTCTTGCCTCAGCCTCAGAAGGTATGGAGAGCAGCTTAGGAGTGTCGTCTGCATTAGCAACGTGTGTTCCCATCAGACACAGCAGGAATTTCTTAGCTGCCTTTTGAATGTAATCATCTTTCCCTCCCAGCAACTTGCTTTTAGGCTTCATTGTTATGAAAAAGCAGATAGGAAAAGCTTTAAGCACAGATTTTTGCTCTGGCATTTAATGGTGCCATAATAGCTGGAAAAGCCTCAACTTGGAGTGTGTTGGGGGTTATATATTTAAATTCCCATTAAGGCAAAGTGGGAGGCTGCTGT
Source organism: Psittacus erithacus (assembly GCA_009867235.2). NCBI lineage: Eukaryota > Metazoa > Chordata > Aves > Psittaciformes > Psittacidae > Psittacus > Psittacus erithacus. The sequence goes on along the minus strand of WYDI02028327.1, from coordinate 89,240 downwards.
GTCTTAAACAACTGTGCAGTGAGCCCTGTTTCCATCTAAATGTGAGGGGGTTTTCTATGAGAACCAGAGGTGCCAATTGAAATACATCATTTTGGTGACTATTTCTACATAAGGAGAAAGGTTATTTTACATTAACGTTTTATGTGCTATAGAACAGATGGGGTTCAGTTTAGTGTTAATAGCTGGGAAGTGAGGGAAATAGCCTTACAAAATTGATGCTGCTGAAGGTTGAGGTTGAATGAGGCTGCGTTTTTCCATCTATCATTTGATTTTATTACTTGGGGGAGACAGTCTTTTCATTTGACTGTTATTTTCTATGGACTTATTAGTGTTTTTATTAAAAGAAAAACGCTACAGAGAAGATAATGGTTACACATCCAGTAGCCACAGATTTCCCACTATCAGTCTTGGAGTTGTAATTGATGAGAGAGGGCTCTTGGTGCGGTCAGATGTTTTACCACAGTCTCCAACTTTGACTAGCAGAGAATAAAATAAGAAATAGAGGAAGAATGTTGGGTTTCTGTGTTTGAAAAGTGCTTCACTCTGCATTTTCTTACAGTATTTGAGCTTAGATTGCAAATTGCCTTTGCATGTCCTTATCCTGGCTGGTTAATAGTCGTTAGCTCATGAAAAAGGAGAGGTGAGGCCAGGGTAAGCCTTCAGAAGATGGAACAAATTAAGTTCTTGCAGATTTGGTGAATATATGCAAGCTCTTCTTGCTGTTCTGGGTTTCAGATCCCCTGGAGCTGAAGGCAAAGAGCTAACCCTAAAGCTGTTCTGATTTTTGTCTGATTTTCCACCCTCATTTTCAGGACTTGCAGCCAGCCCTTCGAGATGCCAGTTAGGAATATTCTGTTGTTTGCTCTGTTGCTGAGACAGCCTTGTGGTTCCTGAGCACTTTGGTGTGGTGGTCTGGCTACCAAATGAGGAACAACAGAGAAAAGATGGAAAGATATTTCATTAGGTCCCAAACTTCCTTACATTTCTCACTGGTCATTTAGATGGGATGGGTCTGGTCTCCAGGTTGCCATTTAGTCATGCTCTGTGCTTTGGGGTCCCCACATCGCTCTTCAATCTTTCCCAGGCTAGCGAAATACATGTGTTTATGGCCACAATTAAATGCTTTGAAAGAAATAGAACTCTGTATGTGGAAGGAGAAGCAATACATGGAAATGGGTATCATTGCCAGGGAAACACAAGCTTGCTGCTTTTGTCTTGCTCTAATGGAATAAAGCAGGTAATTCATTGCAAAGGGAATTTCTTGCCCTTCTGTCTTACCCACAGCCTCCTCCTGATCTTCCCCCATCTCCTGCCTTCTTCTCCCTCTCCCGCCCATCACACACACGTGCATGTTCCCTTTGGCAGCTGTGGGAAGCATCTGCTGTATTAAGTAGGGTTTTGCTGCTGGGTCTGAGGGAGGAGTATGGAAAAATACCTTGACCGTTATGGGAATGTGAATGTGCCACAACTGCAGCGGCTGAGGAAATATAGCGGTGTGGTCTGGAAGAAGCCCCAAAGGGAAGAGGCTTTGTGCATTATTCATGCTTGCTAGTGTGAATGCAATAAAATGAAATTAAAATTGAAATATAAACATATATCATGTTAGATTTGTGTAAAGAAAAGAACTTGGCTACTGCAGGCTCCTGGAGGTTGCAGCCCGCAAAGGCATTTTTCTGACGAGCATCCAGATAGCTCAGCGTGTGCTTTCCTGATAATCTCTGTATTCTTTACGTTTCTGTGAGACTCTTAAGCTGCTGATGGTTGGAGCTGTGCTGGAGACCTTTAGACCTGCCTGACTTGGGATTTGCTCCACTTGATTTGAAGGCATTGACATAGGTGTGCTGCAGCGTGTCGGTTCGAGGGTAGGATCACTAAGCGGGCCCTTTTAAGCCATTTTTCATCCTTTGTTAAAGGCAGAGGAGGTCAATCTCCGTAGCTCATCGATGATGTGTGCTGTGGGGTGCTCTCCTGTATTCCTCTTTGTAGCAGTGTGCAGGTGCTTTGAAAACTTCTTAAGGAAAAGTGATGGAAAATGTGCTCAATACAAATCCCTTAAGCCGCTATTGCCGGTGATGCCGGTGAGACGCTTCTGCCTGGCCAGGGATTTGAAGCATGGGCACCATGTGTGCTCCTACCGGTCCCTGGGCAAATTGCATTTCCAGTCTTTCTGTCCCACACTATTTTTCGTTAAATGAACTGAGTTTTCCTAACAGTGCTGTCCATAAATCCTGCTTCCCACTCGGCACACTCCCAGGCCCAGCAGCATTAAAATAGCCAGAGGTCCTGAAAATGAAAACCAGGAGTTGGGGGGGAAATGGGATAGCCAAGGACAAGTACAGAAGGACTCTTCTTCTCTCTCCTTCTTAGTGGTTTCTTAACTAAGTCCGTTAATCTTTTAATAATGGTAGTGAAAAGTGAAAGAAGAAAGGGAAGAAGTGAGTTTAATGCCTTTCTGCTATGAGAAAGGATACAGTAGTTTTGAAAAGGTGTGGAGGAAACGTGGAAAAACCAAGTCCTGCAGAGTGCCTATGAGTGCCCTCCTGCTCAACATGAAGTTAAAAAGCAGTTCAGTGCAAGTGCATACCAGGAAAAGCTGGGCTCAAGTTTTCTCACGCTGGAGCCGCAGCCCCTGTGAGGCAGGCGGGTGTTGCTGTGCTGCTGTGTCCTTTTAAGTCATGTCCCTTTGTGTTAGGCGCGTGCAATAGCAAGGGTGTAATTCCAGAGGTTGATTTTCAGGAGCACAGGGTAGTTGAATAATATATATATTCTTTGACTTGGACATATATGGTTTAGATGCAGAATATGGTTATTATTATACCCTGTTGTACTTTACAGTCTTGTGATGGATTTATGTGCAACGTCATGATGTATAATTATGAAGTTTAACTTTCTGGTTCTTGTTCTTTTCTTCAAGGCTTTTTTTCAGCTATGAAGTGATATTAGAAATCTCTTTCCAGCCTGACACACTCCTCAAGAGACTGGCTAATGGTGGGGATGCGGGTTTGAGGTCAGATTTGCACCTGGTCTGCCTCAACCCATGTTATTACTGTCTAATGATTGTGGGACAGTACATGAGGAGTCTATGGCTTTCAGTCACCGGAAGGTTTTAGCTTGCTCTGACGTGGTGTTGATGTGTGGCTCTTTCTTGCAGTGTACGTGCCGCAAGGACATGGTGAAGATCTCCATGGATGTCTTTGTGCGGGTTTTGCAACCGGAACGTTACGATTTATGGAAACAAGGAAAAGACATCACTGTCCTGGACCACATGAAACCCACAGCTCTGACTAGCCCAGAACTTGATGCCTGGAATGAGACGAAGGCGGAGTTGAAGACTAAACTGCTTCGCAGGTAAAGAGAAAAGCCAGAAAGGAAGAGAGCTGTGCCTGAGCCGTGTGCTGGATTTCTATTGCTAGGATTTTCAACGCTGTGATTCGTAGTTCGGGATAGTTCAAACTCTCCTTTTGTTTTATTTGCTTTGAACAATTCCTCTTGTGATTTTTCTTGGGTAATGTGCTCCCTCATTGTTCTGTTTCCTTTAAATGTTAGAGAAGCACGTGTTTTCTGAAAGTAGGACACTGTGTGCCCCCTCACATCTCATCTCTTAGCCTGCAAGACAAAAAAATCTATAGGAAACATTTATAGCTTCACTTATCAGAATGCAGGAGGACAAAAAAGCCCCATCAGTTGCAAAAGGGATTTTATGCATGCCTTTCTGTGCTTCCTTTGATCTCTGTATTAATTTTCTACACGTTGGTGGGTTTTGTGTGTTACAGCATGCTGGAATTGAAAATTTGGCATGCTAACCTTTTACTGTTGGAATCTTGCTTTTATAGGATAGGAGATGAGGAAGAGGACAACAAACACCGGTATGTGACTTCCCTCATCAACTCTATGACTTCATTCTTTTCCCTGTCAAGTTTCTTAAAACAGTCACTTTGAAAGTGTTTTTCACTTCGTTTTTTCATGTCTGCTTCCTTAAGGGAGCACAGAAAATCTTTGGGCATCAAGGTTTCTCATACTGCATCTTGGGTTTGTGTAGTTTCCTGAGGTCTTCTCTCGCATCATTAGAGAACTCCAGCACTCTCATGTTTGTTCGGGTTTTCCATTCTGGAGTGTACAGATAATCTGCTGAATTGATTGTGGTGTGTAATGGTGAGCTGGTTGTGGATAAAGCTAACTGCTCACCCAAGCAGATAAGGAAACGCTGCTGCTGCTGTCTCAAGCAGTGGACTTGAACTAGAGTGTTGTAGACACAGGCTGCCGGTGGAAGAACTTTCCTTCCTCCTCAAGCTTGCTTGGAAAATGAGACTATATTCTAGGAAATGGCATTATCATAGGGCTTTAATGTGCTCAGATGTAAAGTGTATGCCCATCCATATGCTGCCTTACCCTCTCTTTCACATCATTCTCATTCCTGTTACCCAAATCCTTGCAGTGTAGCACATAAGCTTACTTCTTTCTGCTGTCATCTAGTATTTGTTGAATTTCTGGGTGTGAGTGTTGGCAGTCTCTGGGAATTGTGCTGCCTTATCCAGATCCAATATCACTTCTTTGAAATCCAGGGGAAAAAGCTTTACATAGACTTTAGGTTTCTGGGACCATCTTTGATAGGGACTTTGAGTAACAATTGAAAAACTATTGACCTAATAATTTGATGATAGCTGATTTATTTAGGCATTCTAGCAAAGAATAAGGTAACATACCAGCTTCTCTAGCACTGGGGATTGTATTCCAGGAGTTTTCACCCACTGTGGCATTGGACTGGTGCTCCTTTCTTTGTCTTGCCTTTTCTGTGTGAAATGAGTCGTTCATTATTTTACAACTGCTGCAGTGGGAAAGCATGTTTCCTGCTAAATCCATGCTCCAAAAGACATCATAAATACAATATTTGGCTGGTGACTGACCTCTGCAATGTCGCTCCACTCTAGAGGTTATATTCCTGAAAGGTTTTCAACTATTCCATCTATAGTGAGCTCCAGGAAAAGCAGGGCAGTCTCAGGGTCAGAAGTTGTGATTTGTGCTCTATGGGCAGTGTCTCTCCGAACTCCAGTGGATCCCTGCATCTTCCTCATCTGGAAATTGGGAACTTCTTCACTGTCTATGGCTATTAAGGGTTACTTAGATGTAATGTTTGCAGTGTAAGGTGCTGTATGAACACCAAGGATTATTTTCCCTCTTTAAGCCTATGACTTAGCAGAGAGAAGCCTCTTTCTTAACCTGAGCCTATTGCAAAAGATCCAGGTATTTATTTTCCCTTATCTGTCCGTTGTTTCCTCGGTTATTTCAGTATTATCCTGAAGAAGCTCTGAAGCTGTTGCATCCTGCTCAGCAGTGCTCTCTCTCCTATACTTGCGTCTTGGCAAGACATAATTTTACTTGAAGACTGACTGTTCTCAGCAGGATGGACTTTACTGGAAGAATGGGATTCACCTCTGCCCAAACCTCTTCACAGATGTATCTACTTAATTTAAGTTACTTTGTGGTCCGATCTTCAAAGAGAACAAACGCTGCTTTTTTTGCCAGCTCTCTTGGAAAACAGATCTTTTAAACTCTGCAGAGAGATGTGTTATTTCTTCTGTAAGGTCATTCATCCTTAGTTACCTTGAAAAACTCAACTGCATTTACTTTACAGCCTCAACAAGAGACTACTTTAGTCTGGTCCACAAAAAGCCCAGTTCTGGTATGCAGATTGTCAGCTACAGAACAGCTTCATTTGTGAACATCCAGCCTTCAGCATGCGCTTCTGGAAGCGCAGTTGTGTTCAGTGATTTGCTTTTTGTCTCTCTTCATTTCCCCCCAACTCCAGAGTGAGAAGAGCACTGCAAAAAGTTCTTTTTTTATCTACTGGGAGTATAAAGCTTTGTGATTTAATTCTTTTTTTTTTGCCTGGCATTTCTACCCAGCAGGGATAAAACACACACTTTACTAAAAATAGCTTCTAGCACTTGATTCTGCTCCAGTGCTTTCTTCACCAGCTATGGAAAGTTCCAGCTGCAATGGAAAAGTCTCACAGGTTTAGCTTCTCCTCCCACCTTGCTTTTCTCCCTGGGAGAAGGTGGTATGTTCTTAGACTGTGGGTGAAAAGTTGATCCTTCTGGGTTCAGGTCTGTGTTTCTGCTGATGAATGTCTTGCAAAGTTCACATCTCTACTTGGAGGGCTACCGTATGGGTAGCGTCTGGTGATTATAAATTGCTGCTCATATTCTGTACTGTTAATTCAGTTCAGGTTGAATTTCCTTCTTCCTTCTTCACTGGCTACCTGATGAAGGGCTCTGGATTTCATTGTGCTCCAAATCTAATGAGCAGGATGGGAGGCTGAATTCTATAGAGTTTGGGGCTGATGAAAGCAGCGTGGTTGTGTTCTGCACGTGGTTACAGGTGGTAGGTGCAAAGCCATGTGGAAGATGCAACTCTCAACACGTTTACTTTCTTCATAGCAGCCTAGAGGGCTGTTTGGGATTTGGGGCTGGTAAGGTACTGATGTATTGGCTGTCACTAAAAGGTGCTTGCACGATTCAAGGCTTTATTTTTGCCCCGCTCTGCCCCCTGCCCAGTGAATTGGACAGGGCTGGGCAGTGGCTTGGGAGGGGACACAGCTGGGACAATGGGCAAAAGGATGTTCTATGCCATAAAACGTTACACAGAGCAATAAATCCTGGGGCAGAGAAAGAGGGAGGAGGGGTAGCTGGCTTCCAAGGTGGCTGTTCGGAGACTGGCTGAGCATTGGTCTGCCTGTGGGACGTGGTGAGTGGATTTCCTTTATGATTTCTTTCTCTTTTTATTCTTTATCTCAACCTACAAGTTTTCTGGCTCTTGTTCTTCCTCTTTTCCCCTCCCTGCCCCACTTGCAGGGGGAGGGATGGAGTGAGTGGCTGTGTGGGTGCTTGGCTTCTAATGCAGTTCCTAAGCAAAAGATGTTATCCTGCATTTGGTTTTTACATTGTGGCTGCTGTAATCTCCTCATCTCAGTGGAGCTGACTCTTTAGACATCGCTATTGGCTTGTTAGTATTAGTCTGATCATATTAATATGCAGTTTTCTTTTAGTTAGGCTTGTTCATAGGCCTTGAACCGTGTGGATTACACTACTGAAAAGTCATAGACTGCTTACTGATGATGCTATAAGCATTCATTATGCTGTGTTTTTAGAAAGTGGGTAATGCCTCAGAGCTGGAACGTGATGCTTTCCAGCAGTTTGCCAAAGGGAAGCATGTACAGAATGAGAAGAGACGATGGAATGGAGGCAGAGGATGAAAGAAAGATTTATGACAAGTTTTCATCTGTAGTTTGAACTACAAGCAAAGCAGATTTAAAATATAATTAAAATCATTCTAGCTGCAGCTCATGAGCTTACATGAGTAATGGTGGGGAAAAACTCTTTGGGAAGCCTGGACAATTAATGGCTGCTGTGAATGGGTCATAAATGGTGTGTTATACAAGGTTCATCTGTTTCCCTTCAGATATCTGTTTTGCCCTGTAGCTACTGTTAGCTACCTTGTGTTTTCTCTCCAAAGAAGATCCTTTTGTATTCAGCTAAGTCACTGATCGTTTTATATATTGAAGGCTGTTCTTTTATGTCAAATCACGCTTCTGTTCTTCTAGGTCTCAGCGGAAAAGAAGTCAACCCAGAAGACATAAAACAGAGGATCAGAAGTCTCTTGGAGATGTCATGGCTATGGAAACTGGCTTGGAAGATGTGAAAGTGAAAGAGGAACTGAAAAGAGGGCCAGACCTAGAGGAAGAGGAGAGAAGCAAAGTGATTGAGGGAGAAGGTAAGGACCCTGTTCAATGATGGCAGATCACTTCAGTGAAGAATTAGGGCAAGCTACCTCTCTAAACCACATTTGTAAGTGGCTTGTCTGCTGTTCTTTATTTCTGGTGAAATAGTAGTGGAATCTTTCCCAATATTAAAACTATGCTCACTGAAATACACCATCATTTACAACAGTGATTGATTTTTTTCCCCTCTCTTTAAGGATTCAGTGCAAATAGCTTTCTTAGCAGGGCTTGAAAATTCTGCCCAAACTATTCCAGGTTTGTAAAACATATATATTAGGGGAGGAATGTTTTAAAATATTTCATAGAGAAACAAATAAATACATTTTGTGTCCTACTCTGAAAAGGAATGAAAAATGCACTCCCTTATGCAATTAATCTTTCCTTCTTTCCCTCCTCATTTCCCACAGAGGCTGAACCAAATCAGCCTTAGGTTGTGTGGGATCCACAGCTGCTGCATGAGTCCAAGTTGTAGCTTTGGTTTTCTCAAAGCTTAGCTGAAGGAGGGAAGCTTTTCAGCTTTCTTTGCATGGCTGAGGTTAATACCAGTCCATGACAATTCTCAGTCCTTTCTGATTCCTTCTGCCTATGGATAGTCCAAAGGCCTGACCTCAGCCTTGGAGCCTGGAAGCTCTTTTTGTGATACCTGGTACCTGTTTTTTTCCTTGCCTGTGTATGTAAGGTTGCAGTTCTTGCTGGCAATAAGATGCTTTTTCCCCCTAATGTGTGTGGTCAAGTTGATGTGTCTGTGAGGCACTCTGTCTTTGAGGCACTCTCAAGCATTTCATACGCACTAGCGAATTCATTTTCATCTATTGTATATATCCATTATTTGTTTAGTGCTTGGAGAAAACTGTTGCTGCAAACTGTTTAGAGAACCTTGATAATGATCTGAAAGGAGATCTGTGGAAGCTTTGGGAAAAGAATTGAGGGTTTTGTTCGGTTCCAGAGTCTCTTTGCTAGATGGTAGCTTTTCTCTTTTCATGGGAAATAAGGAGTTTGAAAATCACTGTTGTACAGAGCAGGAGTGGCACAGTGCAGACAGTTAATTTCTATTGCCCTAAGCTTGAAAGTGTCAGCAGCGTGTTAAATTGTCTGCTCAAGCTCTGGTACAAGTCTAACAGTTGGTGCTTGTAATAAATGGCCTGAAAATGCTGATATCCTATTGGAGACAAGAGATAAGTGACGAGAACAGATCTGAGGTCATTAGAATGGCAGAGGAACAATAAAGGCTCTGTTCTAGCTGACTGGGTTCCAAATCATACACTTAGACTACATGTTAAGAGGTCTTTAACTGTTAGCATAGGAGGGAGAAACTTATTTTCAGCACCACTGCAGAAAGTGTCACTAGAACGGAGCTGTTTGCTTTGCAGTTTTGGAGGGGTCTGGTGTTCAGTGTGGCTGCGAGCAAATGCACAAGGTTCTTCATGCAATACAGCAGTTAAATATCAGTGAGTTCTCTAGTTGTCTGCATCCTACTGTCTACTTCTCACAAGTCTATTACTGTTTCATCTTGACACTCCTTCTCCTCAAAGGGGTTGTACACCTGCAAGTTCAGCGAGCTCCCTGTAGCGTTTCACATTGCCCCTAGACAAGCAAATCTTCTCACCATGAAGAAGCATCATCGTACTACTGCTCTGCTATGTGTGTGTGTCTTCTTCAGCAGCATGGCAGCGGAGAGGCATTTCTCTTTTAACCTACCACATCAATTTGTGCATAAAGGTCCCTTTCATGATAGCCAGATAGGGACTTGGAATGTTACCTTCCTTTTTCCTGGCTTTTAATTTTATGGATTTGCTTGCAAACTCCTTCATTCACCTTAATGCAAAAACTTTGTTTCAAAGTTCTACATGCCAGCTGCTGTCAAATTACCTATTTAGAAGTCAATGAAGTTGGTGAATGGTATTTGTTTTGTTGCTGGGTAGAGAGTTCTCGGGGTGTACAGGGAGTGAATATGATCTGGTTTTGTGTGACTGGGGAAAAATCCAATTTGCCTTTCATTCAGTATCGTTGTTTCTCTAAGGAAATTCAATATGCCTTTCTCCGTGACAGAACAAACCAGTTTATCCTGGGGACTGCCTACACAAGTACAGCAACAACTGTTTGGACTGGGCTTGTTCCCTTTCTGTAAATGAGTGCAAATAAAGTCAGAGGAGACTTCTGGATTGTAATGAAATGGAGGAGATTTCAGCAGGGATTTTAGCATGTAGTGTGGGATTATTCACCTGCTCTTTTCAAGCCGTTCCTCCTGCAGCTCCCTCATCGTGTATGATGCTTTGTCTGGTTTTCTGTTCACTGGTTTGGCTGGTCAGCTTTGGGCTAGTCCTTACTGGAGGAGTCTCAGTAGGTTGGAATTGGTCATGATTAGGGTGAATGGTCTTCTATCATCAGCAGTTTTCCTCCCCATGCCATTAGAGGGAAAATGACCTTTTGCAGAAGTCTCATCTAGTTGTAGCATCTGCAGGTGAAAACCAATCTCTTATGAAATAAATTGAGCACTGGCATCTGTCTGTGGAGCATCTATTATTCACTTCCCTTTGGGTGAACTGATGACTTCATTCATGAAGTGAGGGAAGTGTTGGGCAAAGGGAGCATCCATCATTCTGGATGGAATAAAGTGAGATGTGAAGGCATCTCCTGTCCTAACTTCGCTCAGTGGCCAGTAGGAATTCTAATTACTGCTGTAAAATCAGTGTGTAAGGGTCCTTAAACAGATTTATATTGCGAAGATAGGCAGGAAAGGCTTTTATGGGTCATTACTGCCTCTGGTAAAAACACTGAGACATCTTATCTGTTCAAGAAGTGTTTTTGTTGTCACAGCCATGTAAGAGACCTGCAGTGCTATGCAGATAAGATGAATGACAGTAAGCTAGGAGAAACAAGGACAAACAAGGGTCCTGGAAAGGATATCTCAGTAACCACTGCTGGCACTGTGTCTGTAATAGGCTTAGCTCGGTGCTGTACTTGAGTTGTGCTTTAAAGGCATCTTTTAAAAAGACCTTACAGTGAAAATCTTTTGATAATAATGATTCAGGCATCTTTGCTCAATTCCCCATTTCCTAGGGCTGGTGAATGCATCGACATGCAGTAATGCTCAGATAAGAGCTGTGCTTGCACATAGAGGGAGCAGGAAATGGGGGTGGCTCAGATGCTAGAGCAAACTGGTGACTAGAACAGTGTGTGCCCCGTTATCAGCCAAAAGCTTTGGAGCACACCTCCTCATACATGTAGATTTATTTTTCTTTCTATTCTTATTTAGTATTTAGAATTTTAGGTATCATTATAATAGAGTTGTTATTATACTTATTCCTGTGCTCATCTCTTACGTCTATTATAAAATGTACACAAAAATAGAGATTTAAAGAAAGGATGGGGGAAAGATGAAATAAACATTTATTTCAGAAATACATTTTATTTTATTAATGGATCAAAAGTATTTTCCTCCTGCAGCCCCTTGGAGGGTTTTGTGCACCCCATTTTGGGGACTGCTGAGACGGAAAACTTGAAATACAGAGTCAGGCTATGTGGGTTTTGGCTTCTTAAGGGTTTAGATCTTTTTCCTTCAGGCAACTCTGCTCCAGTCAGAGATTCCATAGAAATGACTCAGGTCTTGTCTTTCTAAAGTGGACTTCTCTAAGTCAGTGCTGAAGTACAGCAGAGTTTGTCTACAGGTTTCAGTCTGCCTGTTTGAAAGGAGCAATAATACCAGGATGGAATCTGTTAGCCCAGAGCTGGAGTTTTTGGATGAAGGGAGAAAAGTACTAAATGCCTGGAGCTGTTGGTGTACGAAGCTTACTGTTGCCTTTGTCTTGAAACAGGTGACTGCAAAGTGAAGGCTCGTCCTCCAAAGGTGAAAGGGGAGAGGAAGAGGAAGCACCTTTTCCATCAACACCAGCACCATCTACAAACACCTCCTGCTCCTCTGCAGCAGCAGCAGCCACCGCTGCCACCACCTCCTGCTGCCCAGCAGCCACTGGCAGAGGGAGAGGCATCGACAGCAGGGCCACCAGTGCCCCCAGCAGTGCCCACCTCGACAGCAGCAGGGAAGAGCTTGTCTCCAACTCCCCTCAACATCATCCAGCCCTTGGAGGCCCCAGTTGAGGAAGATGACTTTAAACCTCGGCCGATCATTCCCATGCTTTACGTGGTTCCACGGACCAAAAAAGTGGTGTTTGACAAGGAGCGCATGTCCTGCCAGCAGGCCTTCGAGCAGTTTGCTGTGCAGAAGAGTGTGAGTTGGCCAGAGCAGGCAGTCCCCATGGAAATCCCTGGGAAAGAGGAGGAGACTGCAGAAGCAGAAAATAGAGGGGTTGCTGCAGAAGTCAGTGATTTACAGGTATGTGTGGGCAAGAAGGTAACAATAAGATTTGCTGGTTTTAAGCAACCACTTGAGGACCAAACTTGGAATGAGACGACTTGTGCTTGAGCCTCCAGTGGAATGATGTTGTGCTGGTGAGCCAGAGTGCTTTTAGTGGAAGAGATGGGTTATTTTCTCACTGTTCAGTCCATTGTTGCATTGATGCTAGCTGATAAATCAAGTTTGTTATTGTTTGCAACAGATAGAGAATTTTCGTGCTGCAGTAGTACAGATACTACTGAAATGATCATCTCAAGCAGTAGGCAGGAGACCTCTGCTGCTGCAGAGCATTGAATTCTTGAGAGTGGTAAAACCAAACAGTCCCCAGGGGAACTTTGCCTCAGCCTTTTAATAATTCTTCTCCTTTGTTTTTGGCTTCTGCAGCTGATGTGCTTTACGCTTCTCCAGCGTGAGCCTTATGCTTCCAAGTGCTGGCCTGCTATGTGGTGTTGCCTAGGAATCTTTTCCATCATGAGATCTAGCACTGGAAAAGTTGGCAGAAAACTTTTCCATGGATAGCACAGTTCATGACACATAATCTGTCTCGGGCATCTCTTTTCCTTGGGGAGTACTTGCCTGAAGACAGTTTCCAAAATAGGAAGGAGGGAAATGTTTAGGACTTAGCAGCAAGTCAGAGCAATGTGATGTAGCTCTTGTTTTCTGACATGATGCTGCTGAAAGAGCCAATGGAATGGCAAAGCAGATAGGATTTGTGGGGGCAGGGAGAGATGTGCACTACTATACCAGCATGGCACAAAGCCTGCCTTTCATGTCACTGTTTCAAAGACATAATGGCTGCAGATTTGAGAGGAAGAAACTGCTTTGCTGTGCTGCCGTAAGTACCTTCATGTCTGCTCACTCCTGTCTAACATGGAATGTTCTTGGATTTCATTCTTAACGCTGCAGCACTGCTGCTTGTCCTCATGTTTGTGAAGCAAAGCACATGGCACTATCAATTCCTAGTGCAAAGGAACTCACCTGTGATGCGCCCAGTGTCTCGCACCAAGCAGACTGTGAGCCCTGTGGTTAGGCTGCAGTACTTGCAGTGCTGACTGTTATAGGGGCAGTGAGTACAGCACAGTGTGACTATGCTTGTTTTGAAGCACACTGTAATATTCTAGTTAAATGCTTCTGGTCCTGTGCACTCTGTATGTGTTTTTTGTGCTACAGTTCCTCTCTGTTGATGTGATTGATCAGACTTCATAAGCTAATGGAATTGGGAGGCTTGAAGCTGGTGGGAGGCTGCTCTGATTTTAAGCAACACTGTAGTTTACCTTTACATGACATCTCAAGAGATAGCATTGGCTTTATCTACCACAATAATTGGCTCACAAGGCTTTATTGATCGCAGCCAAAAGGCGGTGAGCAGTTTGCTGTGTAAATTCAAGAACCTTTTCTGACAAGGATCCAGCCTCTGCTGTCCTGTTTTCTCCTGTGATTGCCAAGATGTTTTGGGGTTCCCATTGATCTTGTTCTGGTTTATTACAGACTGCTTCTGCTTTCTCAAAAATGAAGATGGAGATAAAGAAAAGTCGCCGTCATCCCCTGGGCAAACCCCCAACCCGCTCCCCACTGTCAGTGGTTAAACAGGAGACCTCGAGCGATGAGGGTGAGTGCACAGGAATGTTCGTTGCATATTGAATGCTCCAATATCTTGTCTGAGCTGAAGTGCTGAAGCCGTTAACAGAACTGAATGGCCTGAAATGTTTTGTGTTACACTTAACTGATAGAAAATGCAGCATGTTCCCATTTTGATAACCCAGCTGGAAACTGCATCCACGGGAGGTGTCCCTTCTCACTTCCTACCCCTTTTTCTCTCAAGAAGATGATTTTGCTTTTTCTTCCAAGAAAAAGATTCCGCTGGCTGCAGAATGAGGCAGTATTTCGGGCAAAAGGGAAAAAAAAAAAGAGTTCAGAGAAAATAACATCTTAAAGTAAAAGGCTTCTTCTTGGATATTGCATTAAAATGAGATCTGTTCACCTCCTAGGGTGGTGGAAGTTAGGTCTGCTCGTAGGTATATCAGGAAAGCGAATTCTAACTTCTGGTTGGCTTTTTAATTTATGTGAATGTTGGGGTCCAACTTTTCTTGGCAGATTCAGAAATGAGAATTAGAAAGTTGGTGCTTAACTGCATGTCCCTGATTTTAATTTTCCCCCATTCCAGTCACTTAGAATGCCCCAGCAGTCTGGATGAAGTGGTTGTGTGGTGTAATTTAGCACTTCTGGGTCTGGCCTACATTATAAAGTACTCAGAATATAGAAAAGTTCCCAGTAAGAAGCTGTTGCATGCTGGGGCAGGTACATGAAGGTGTACCTGGCAGTCCCTGCGTTCAAGGTACTTACAACTTCATATTCAAAAGGACATCTTTCTTGTTCACTTGCCTTCAGGGAATATAGCCATTGATTTTTGGAGGGACTTTGTGTAGGAAGGGGCTATTCGTTACATGCTTAACTCCATTTCCTTGCCAGGGATGCTGCATTTGATGGCTTGCATATGTGGAATGTGAGGCAGTGAAAGGCAGTGAGATTACCAACCTTGTTTGGTGTGAGACCTTGCAGCAAACTCTGTGCTGGAGGATCCTCATTAGAAAGATCCTTTTCCCTGTTGTGACTTGTTGGATGATGTACAGGGACCTTGCTGCCTGACTCAGGAGCAGCTTTCTGTGGAAGCTGGCATTTCTTGAGGGCTGATTTACAGCACTGTTGGGCAAAATCTGATCAAACACATTCTTCCCTTCCCAGCCTGGGAATAGCAGCAGCTTTCTTCATTCTGTGCTTTTTCGGGACTAAGGTAGAAGGATGAGCTGGAGGCTGCAGCGAGGAAGAGTGAGCATGGAAATGAAGGGAATGCACATGCTACACTAAGATTCAGTTGAGACAGATTGTTAGACTTTCCTACTTGCATGTAATTTGCTTGAAATGTAGGAGCCATCCTGAACACTGGTGTCACCTAGAATCCATCCTGGAATGAGGGAAGGTGATGATAACACACAACAGTCATTTCCTTTTTCCCTCTGTCTGTCACTCTGGATTAGGCTGTCAGTTGCATTGATTTCACTGGTATCATAAATCCTTCCCTGTCTCCTGATGTGCCTTGACTAACATGTGGTTTGTTTTACTACAAGTTCCTTTTATCCTTTCTGGTAACCTCAGAGCCTGAAAATCTTAGGTGGGAGGTAGGAGTGAGGAGGAGCCTCAGACTTGGGAGCAGAACATTAACTGCATGCTTCTAGTAATGAACAGTGAACCAGTGAACACCTTGGCTTAATGTGCTGAGCTCCGAGGATAATGTTGCACTAAGATGTTTTGAGGTGCCTTGGCCAAAGCGGATCTTTTGGAACCTTTGTGGATGAACAGTGCAAGGAGTGATTTATGTTTCGTCTTGGGTGGATCATTTCTTGAACACTTGTAATGATTCATGATTCCTTAATGAGGAATGCAGGAAACTTGGATCCCCAAACTGACACGAATGGATTCTGTGGAAGTTTCATCATAAAATGCCAAAGGCCTTTTAAAGGTTTTGTAGAAACAAAGAATTAGCACAGTAATTAGCACAAGCGGTAGCTATCAGAGCTCTGGCAGGAGAGGAGTGGTGGTGGATGCAGATCAGAGGCTTAGTGGGGTGAACTGATGGAAGCAGCTCTGAAGCAGCTGCAGGAAAGTAAAATGAAAACCTGAACCCAAGGTATCTCATAGCCAAGATCTGTGTTTGCAAAAACAGGTATGGGATGCACTTTGGGAAGGTGGAAACAGCCTTGCTGCTTGCGGTGGGAACTGGGAGCTGCATTTGTGTCTTCCAGGGAATGCAGCTCCCAGCTGGAGAAAAGAAAGGAGGATTTTCTTGCACTTGAATCATACATTTTGAACTTGGCTTCATTAAAATGATGTAGTAGGTTTCTGCAGCCAGAAAGTGGAGAGTATGAAGGCATTAAATCTGGATTGTCTTCCTTCCTCTTCCTCATGGCTGGTTCCATTAGGTCATCTGTGTCTCTCTCTTGCCTACCCTTCCCATAAACTGGGGATTACATCGGTTGAGGGAAGTGTTTGAGGCATACACATGGATGAGTTGAATGCTCTTTATTGCACTCCTTGTGTTGTCAACACATGAGCTGTTTGACCCTATCTTGCTGCATGCTGTCTCTTCTGTCTTTGCACTGGTTTGCATCTACTGACTGTCCATGATCCTTATTTTTTCTTTCTAGAAACATTTCCATTTTCTGGAGAGGAAGATATGAGTGACCCAGAGGCTTTGAAGTCTTTAATTTCCCTCCAGTGGAAGAATAAAGTACCTAATTTCCCAGCTGAAAGAAAATTCAATGCAGCCGCTGCCCTGAGCGAGCCATACTGTGCTGTCTGTACCCTCTTTTACCCCTATAACCAGGTAATTCCTGATGCTGCTCAGGTGGCTGTGTCCATGGTGGGTGCTGTGTGTTGGGGACTGGCTAAGTTATGGTGCACACCTCTGTTATAATGAAGGAAGACCCAAAGGAGCGTGTTTGGATTTGGCTGAGGCAGCACATGGAGCCTTTGTTGTTCTCTTCCCTGGCTTCTCTGCCTTTCCCTGCTTTCATTTTTTAACTCCCATTTAAAGAGCTTTGCACTGCACCCACTGTTTCATGCAGAGAAACGATGCCATATCAGGCATGTGATCACTCTTGTTTCCATCTCCCAGACTTCTGAATATATGCAAACAAGCAACAAAATACAAACTTCCTGAGTAAGCACATACATCATTTCTTAGAAGCTACCAATATGCTTTGGGATACGTTATGAGCAGAAAGGCAAAATCTATCAGATGAACGACTTATTTGTTCAGTTGTGTATTGATTTGTTCTTGCTTACTTATAGAGCCAGATCTGGCTTTGTGTGTCCACTAGGAATATGTGCTTTAGAGGCATATATATATATATATGTGTCTTGGAAGCTTTTCCTGAGAAAAGCAGAGCCCACTTCCCTCCTCCCCCCCATAAAATCGTGTGATTTATTATACAGACTGAAAATAAAATACCTGTTCTGGTTGCTGGATGTTGTATAATGGTTGTGAGGAAGACTGGGTACAGCTGGCCTGGTTTAATCTGTTGCTTTTAACTTGGATCTCCTACCAGAAACCTTGAAATGCCCTTCAGGGAGAAATCCCGGCAGGAAGAGTAGGGAAGGATGGCAAAAGGATGGGAGAGGGGAAGGGAAGGTCTTGCTTTTATGGATAGTTTCCTCTTTTTGTGTTCGTTGGTGTTTTCAGCTGCAGTTTAGGAATTCCCATTTTCACAGAAGAAAACCAAGGAAGGCTTCTCCTTATTCTGATGCTTCTTTGAGCTTTCAGAATAAATCACAGATCCCAGTGCAGGCCTAAGGAAGAGAGGGAAGGAAAAGGCAGGGCTGGGGGTGTGCATGAGAAAACAGGATTCGAGTTCATTATTGGTGCACTTTGTGAGGGGGGGTGCTCTGATGTTAAAGTTCAAACTGTGACCAGGAAAGAGGCGATTCCATCTGATGATGTTTTCTCTTGAAGTCTTTACAGATGGATAAAGAAGCTGTCCCGGTCTCTGTAGCAGAGACCTCCTCTTTCGTCCACCTTTCCAAGTGTGGACAGAAGACCAAGCCTCTGATCCCAGAGATGTGCTTTACCTCAAGTGGAGAAAACACGGAGCCACTTCCTTCAAATTCCTATATTGGAGAAGATGGAACCAGTCCCTTGATATCCTGTGCCAAATGCTGCCTGCAGGTTCATGCTAGTGAGTGTTTCCTTCTTCACCAAAGTGTTTTGGGCATTGGGAAACAAGTTTCTTTGTAGGTTGCCTAGATTTGAATTCCTTCTTGACATGCTTGCCATGCCTGTCACTGAATAGTGATTCAGCTGTTTGATCTTGACAGATGGGGGATCTTACTTGACTTGCACCAGCTGGAATTACTTTTGTTGTTCCCCTTTTGTAGTCTGTGGGTCACTGTGCAGCTTGACATGACCGTTGCTTGTGGAGAAATAGAATGCAACTGTTATTTCTGTACTGCATTTGTGATTGTGGTCACTTGTGGCTCAGGTGATGCAGAATGAGCATGAGGACAACGACTGCTTTTGCTGCACAAATTGCAGTCTCTTCAGTGATCCAAACAGAGTTACTGCATCTTGTACGCCCATGTTTTCAGTAGTCCAGTATATCCATATGGTTTCAGTGGCCAAATTCTCTTTAGGGACAGAGGGATGTGGACAAGATGTTTGTCTGCAGTCTCAGACAGGGTGTAGAAGAATTTAGCTTTCTGGTTTGGCTGTGCTGTACCCTTAAGGGTAGGATAGAAGTTAAATCTAGTCTGATGTAGTCTCCAGTGTCTTGTTGCTTCCTGTCGCTGTTTGTACTTCTCGACTGCAATATCCCTTTGACTTTGCTGCAGAGAATCCATTTGCTTTTATTATAGGATTGCAGTGTTGAGGTGTATTGTGGTTAAGCTGGCAGCATGCTGTAAAACCAGTTGGCAGCCTGCTTGTTCCGGAGAAGTGCCCTCACCCAGCTGTGCTGGGTTACATCAGGAGCAAGGACAGGCAGAGAGGAAACATTTGTGGAGGTTTCTGGACTTCTAAGGCGTTGGCAAGTCCATAATGAGACAGAGTTGAATCTGCTTTCTTGATTCACCATATGATGAAAGGAGACTTCAGATGCAGCAAGCAGCTTGGATCTATATTATTGACTTTTTTGGATGTAATGTTTGTCTGGTTAAGTGGATGATTTTTATATATCAGGTTCTTGTGACAATCTCGGTGCTTTCCGAGTAACTTCTTGTGAGATGAACTCAGTCACTTGAGACTCATTCCCACCTGAAATATTATGGTTGGTTTTGTGACGATAGGTACAGGCCGTGGGCTGAGCTTTGTGGGACTTAGGATGCTGGCCAGCAATTTGTGATATGTTTAGTTTTCCGCTTGCCTTGTGAGCTCAAGGGAATTGTGTAGCTCCACATCTTCAAAACTATTTTTGTGTCTTTCCCCCTTTGTCTTCAGTGGCAAACCTCAGTGCCTTCTCCAGCATTTTAAGGGCTTTTCTTTGTCTTGCTTCCCTGCCTTTATCATGGGTATAATACCACTTTCCTATTTTGGTGCTGCAGAGAGGTACGTAGGAGGATTTGGTGCTTGCGTTTTACAGTAATAAATGCTCTGTAAAGTCAGATGTTTCTAACATTTAATATAACTAGAAATTAGTTTAGATACTGTTAAATATGTGAAATGTGTGTATTTAATTTCTTTGCAATATTACTGGGTTTGTCCTTCCTCATAATACCACTTAGCAAAGATGACTGCTTCAATCAGGCTAAAATTCACTGGTCTTGTTGGTTTTAATGTGTGAGTGCATTCCAGCAGTAGCAGCATCACTCCTGAGCCCAGTTCTTCCCCAAGGGGTTGAAGTACTGCTGTTGTAGCCCTTACACAAGGGGGGGGGAAAAATGCTGAGGGTTACCTGTATGTGGTGTTCTGGTTTGTTTAGTTTTAACCCTGCTGGTCCCAAATTCGTCCCCCCAGTTCCCAAAGATGACTTTCCTTATGCCTTTTTTTTTTCTGAGCTTAGACTTGAATGTAGTGGTTTAAATGCTACACTTGATTCCAAAGATGCTTCTGAATTGACAAGTCCCCAAGTCAGTTCTGCAGCTATATTGGCACAACTCTGAAGGCTATAACTTGGTTTCTTTCAGGCTGTTACGGAATACGTCCAGACTTGGTGAATGAAAGTTGGTCTTGCTCACGGTGCTCAGCCAATGCATGGGCAGCGGTAAGTGTCCATTCTCTCAGGACAGAGATGGGGGGTGGATGGGTACAGTTTGCCTTTGTGTCATTATCTGGGATAGACAGTCTAGCAGAGGCTTTTGGTCCAGTTCTGAAGGAGTTTTGTTCCTACAGGAATGTTGCCTGTGTAATCTCAGGGGAGGAGCTCTTCAAATGACTACTGATGGGCGGTAAGTTTTTCCTTCCGTACTCCATACTTCCATTTATAATCTTGTAATGCTGTGAATTTGGCCTTGATGATCAGTGTAGCAGTTAGCTTTGGCTTTATGGAGGTAAGTGCTACCCACTGACTTGGTAGTATGAGCTTGGCTAACTCCGTCTACTACTCTGCACCAGGCTTCTCAATAGCGAAGGTTTAGGTGGTTCTGAACACTTGTTGAATTTGGTTATTTCTCAGAGAAAAGTCTCTTCAGAAGATGTTTAGTTTCATGCAAGATCAGATGCATAAGAAGATTGATCCCTGTTGTTTGGAAACATTTACCGTGTGCAACCATGATTAACAATCAGTTGGTAATGTTGCCAAGGCTGCCAACCACCATAAATATGCCTTGGTACTAAGGGAGTCAGAGAAATGTTAAATGCCCTCTTGAGTATTTAATTCAAATAATGGTAGACTCTGATTTGTCCCTTCACTTTTTTTTGTCCAGGTGGGTCCATATAATCTGTGCTATTGCCGTCCCTGAGGCCCGTTTTCTCAATGTAATAGAGCGTCATCCTGTGGATATTAGTGCTATTCCAGAGCAGAGGTGGAAACTGGTAGGTGTCTTCTGCCTGTATGTCTGTAGAGAGTGTGAGCAAGAGCCCAAAAGAAAAAGGTTTTAAGTAGACAGAGCAACATTATGTGAGATCATAAAGTAGTCAAGATTGGAGGTGATGTTCTCCCACTACCAACAAGTACATCAGGAAGCTGAATCATTTGGATATCTTCTGAGGTACTGTCTCAGTGCTTTGGCACACAAACAGGTTGTGGTTACCCTTTCCTCTATAGGAGTGTGCTGTTATGCTGGGCAGAGCCTAGGACACTTACCTACATGGCAGTCCCATCTAAACTACCTGAAAGCTTCATTTCCTGAAAGCACTGCACAGTGGGAGTGTGAAGGGATGTGGTAACTGGGAAGAAGCTGATGTATCGCTCACTTGTTCATCTGTAGTTTGAGTTGTCTTTCTTTACAACATTTCTCATTTTCTATCAAGAAATATCTTTGAGAAATGAATAAACATTTCTTTGTGACCATGACTGCAAGGGGAGACTCTGCAAAGATTTTAATCCAAGTCCAGCTACAACTTGTTATTTAGTTGGATAGCCTCATCTGAGAGATTAGCAATGGATGATGCATTAGCTCAGAGCAGTTAATCTTAATGTTAGTTAATGGCCCACCACTATAGTGTGTTATTGCAAAATAAATTGTGCTTTTGCTGCTTTTTTTTGTACAGAAGTCAGCTGGGTGATGGTTGGGAGTGTGGTACAGGAAGGTGATGGAGCAGTGATACATTGGTTAGCATTGATGTATTTGTTAACTGTGCAGCTGTTTAGCACAGGCAGCCCAGGCAGGGCCTGGATGAGAGATGAGGAAGAGTCTCTTTCTGCTTCTGGAGTTATTTCTCTGCTGTGCAAATGGGTTTTGTACACAAATGTGAATGTAAAAAGCATTCATTATTAAGGTGGAGTGACAGAGCAGTGGGATGTGAGAGGGATAACTCTTGCAGCAGTGGTTCTTTATGGATCATCTGACATTTCCAGCATGCATGCTCTTCATTACAAGCACTTGTAAGGATGAACTAAAAATCCTTTTACACAACACTCACTTATATTGCTTAATGGAGCCTCATAAGGAAACATGACTTAATTCTTTAACTCTTCTGTGGCTGCCTTACAGCCTTATAAAGCTAGGGCAGTATTAATGGACATAAAACTCTTCGGCTTCGCTCTGCTCTGGAACGTTGGCTATGCCATGCACAGCCCTGCTCCGCAGCTTTCTGTTTCATTCCTGAATTAAAGCTTCAGTTTGGTTCATTTCTTGTCATTGCATTCAGTGTGCATCTCCTGTTTTCTTCATGTCTGGGGGAAATGTGGAGAATTTTTATATGAAGTACCTTGACTTGCGCACTCTACTGATGTGATTTACAGGCAGACTCAAGGTCTTGGTCCTGAGTTCCTGTCAGCATGCTAGTGAGTAAAATGTCTTGTGCCCCAGCTGGCTCAGCTGTAGGGATATAAAAAGTAGACTTTCAGTCTAATTACTCTGTGCTCAAGAACATCAGTAGGCAAGTCCTATTATGTTTAGTCTGATTACAGAAACCTTTCCTCTCTGTGTTGGACTTTAGTTGTGAGCACCATCACAACATGTGTACACACACACCATCGATGTCTGTTGAAAGCCATTTGTTGGTGATGTCACCACATGGCATTATAGAGGGAAGAAAACAAATTATCTTGGGCTAAGACTGAAATGGGTTTTAGAGTTCTGAGCTAGGTAACGATGAAAGAAAAATGCATTTGGATGGCAGAATGTAAAGGCAGTGATGCTTCAAGCAGCTGCATTGGGGTAGTACAGAAGAAGGTACAGAGGAAATCTAAATTGGATAAGATTGTGCAGAGAAACACACTCATGAGCCATTGTGGAGAGTGTTAGCATTCCTCATAGAAATTCTTGGAGCATGAGAGGAGTCAGTGGAGGAGTTGAGGTGGTGTCTGATGTGGAGGTGTTCAGCTGCCTTTAGGGAAGGTAAATTGAAGATGACTAAAAGGTGATGGTGGTGCTGGACATGATGCTTTGGCAGTGACAGAATTGCTGCAGAATGAGATAAAATTGGAGAGATGGCCTTTGCTGAGAAAATGCAAAAGGAGAGAAGGATTGATGGGGAGGTTGAGGACAGTTGAAGTGAAGGGATGGAGATAATGGAGGAAAGAGGGGTGGGGGTTACCTTGATTATTTTTCTATGATTTTAAATATGTCTTGTTTTAAGTGGCTGTGACAAGGATTTGCAGTGATCTCTTTGAAGGTACATCCTGTTCTTTGAGCGTGGGCCAGGCCTCCCCTTTCAGACACAGAGTTTTCAGTCCATATGTGGGTATGGCTGCATTTTAACGAATGCTGTTTCCATGCTCCCTGATGAATGGTGGATTCGGGGCCGGGGCGTGTAAATTATTTATGGCGTGGAAATTTGGAATAATGAGCTGTCATTCCTCAGTGGGGTAAATGAATTGCAGCATTCGTCAGGCAGGAGACAGCCCATTTCTTACTCTCAGCTATGACCTGACTCTCCGCTGTGCGTTTCTCCTGGAGATTTGTCTCTTGTGCTTTCAGCTTTCTCTCTTCCTGCTACCTCCTCTCCCATAGTAAATGGCTTTAAATTTACACATGCTGCCTTACTACAGCACTTGGCATTGGTGCTTCTGTCCATGCCTTCTCCCTCTTCTGCATCTTTATAGAATCCCAGACTGGTTTGTGTTGGAAGGGACCTCAAAGCTCATCCAGTCCCAACTCCCTGCCACAGGCAGGGACACCTTCCACTAGAGCAGCTTGCTCCAAGCCCCATCCAGCCTGGTCTTGAACACTGCCAGGGATCAGGACTTCTTCACCCCTTCCACTCTCTTCTGCATTTCAGTCTCAGTGTAGCTCACATTGTTCCTTGTCTTTTGATCATATTTGCTGTGAATATTCTGTTGGTGTAGCTCTTTTGCCTGTATAAGGAGTTTTTCTTGCCACTGGGGTGTCATGAGCTGCATGTTAATCCTTTTGGCTTGGAAGAATCCTGTTTGCATCAATAAAGGCAGATTCCTCATACTGGAGGGTTAATGTTCCCTTGTGAGGCAGTATTGAGCACACTGTAGATCAGCAGTTGTCCCTGCCTGCAGGAGAATTAGGTATTGACAGTTTAATAATGAGATCTCATTGCTATTGACTTGCTTTCAGTGCCGTGTTCCTGCTGTGCACTTTGCTGTGGTGCTTATCTGGCTTTTGAAGAGGGTTTACAGAGCAATAAAGGCACAGCTTATTAAATACTAAACCCCACGCTCTGGCAACACTGAGGCTCTGCCTTTGAATTTCCTGCCTTTTGTTAGTGTAAGTAAAAAAGCCAAATGAATCTTTGGTGTAAACATAGTGACTTCAGTTAGTTCACAGGAAGTGAATTTGACTCAGTTCAGATACCTGTGGGGCAGAACCCACACAGGGAGGGGGGACATTGCACAGAAATAGAGAGGAATCCATCCTCCTTTCTTTAGCGTGTTTTGCTTTCAAGGAAGAGAAATCCTTTTTGGAGAAGGAGTGGTCTTTTATTTGTCTTGGCTTTGGCTCTTTGCTATGGTAACATGAAACCTAACACTGAAACGTGGTCATTCTTATTTTAATTCACTGCATAGTTGATAATGTGGTACTTCTCTTATTTTTGAGAGTACATTTTAAAGATAGCTCAGATCGAGAAGCAGAGTGACCTTGTATTTCTGGGGGTTGTATTGGCTTATTGTGTGATCTCAGGCAGCTTGTGTTACATTTCTGATCCTATGGGATATAGCAATTCATATGGATCTTAAAATTTAGGTCATGTATTGTGTAATGTTGCATACTTTGAGCTTGGCTTTAATGGGAGAGCGGTGAATGAGAGGTCATGAAAAGTGGAAGAGGGGAAGAAAGGCTCTGTTTAATATCAGGTGCTGCAGAGAGAAAAAGCCTGTTATTCATAGTATCCCAGTATGTTTACAGCACATTTATGTTTAGGTGAGTGGATGGATTGGGGGGAAGCAGGGGTCAGTCCTGAGGGCAGTGGCTGGAGCAAGCCAGCATGGTGTGCTTTGGAGATGCTCATCTGGAAATGGGCACTAATAATCACTTTCCTCTTTCCTCCTGATATGTGGAAACCTTTTCTTTGTAACAGATAAATTACATAGCTGCATAGTCAGATTCATGGGCATATAATATCCCTCAGGATCTTATTTATATGGGCTCTTCATTCTAACAAGTAAAATACCTGTTCGTCTCAAGCATGTCATAGTGATTTTCCCCTGATTTGCCTTGTTCAAGCCTCAGATAAGAAACTGCCATCGATCAGTGACAGATTCCCCAGACTTAAATGTTAAAACCTAAGAATGGGTTCCTAAGTAGCTCACTGGAAACATTATGCAGGTGTCCAACTTAAATCTCTTTAGATAGGGATTCCCAAAATCTGCTCTTTGTATTTCTGAGGGGCTGGAAACAAGAATTTGGTACTGTTAGGGAGTGAGGAAATGGATGTGGTTTCCCACTGGTCCCTTCCAAGCCAAACCAGGCTGGGATTCTATGAAGTGTATCTAAGCAATTCTGGACTTGACCTCTGGACAGCAGACATCACTGGTTTTCTACTGTGGCTTCTGGGCCCAAGACACTGACCGTTACAGACTTCTGCCATGTAGGGTAACAGTGCCATATGTTGTGTTGAAGCTGCTGCTTGCTGCTGGCATAACCCTGACCTGTGTTTCCTTGCAGAAATGTGTGTACTGCCGGAAACGGATGAAGAAAGTGTCTGGTGCCTGCATCCAGTGCTCCTATGAGCACTGCTCCACCTCCTTCCACGTCACCTGCGCGCACGCAGCCGGCGTGCCCATGGAGCCGGATGACTGGCCCTATGTTGTGTCCATCACCTGCTTCAAACACAAAGCAGCTAACCAGAACGTATGTCTGTTGGGTTGGGGTTTGGCTTTGGTTTTTTGGTGGTTGGTGGGTTGATCGTAGAGCACTTTCTCTGCACCCGTATTTTTGCCGCAGCTTTTACGATTGCAAATGACAAATGATTCCCTTTTCTCTATCCCACAGATCCCGTTTCGAAGGGAGGTGACTCTCGGGCAGACTGTGATCACAAAGAACCGGAATGGTCTCTACTACAGATGTAAAGTGATTGGCATGACCACACAGACTTTCTATGAAGTAAACTTTGACGATGGGTCATACAGTGACAACGTTTACCCAGAAAGCATTATTGTAAGCAGCTCTCTGTGCAGACTAGTCTAAATGAGTACAAAATGTAATGTGTGCATTCCTCTTCTCTGTGCTTTGGGGTGGAACAATGAAGTAAAACTTAAAAAAAACCCCTGAAATGAAAAAGTGAAGTTGCTGCTTGCATAGAAAACCTCATACTGCTCTTCATTACTGTTCTCTTGTTTATGACATTCTCATTTCATGTTTTTTTTGTTCCTTCACAAAGATGTGATTTTGCTATATGCAGATGACTTAGCAGAAAGCAATGTTTGTTTTAAGTTGCATCTTCTTTGTTTCGTGGTTGAATAAGCTCTTATTTTTTAACTGACAAGCGTGATTCATGGGGGAAACAGATTGTTTGTAAGCACTTGTGGTTCAAAACAGGGAATTCACTTAATAGAAGGAATGTCTAGAAGGGGCTGATGTGTCGACTCATACATTCTCTTCCTGATTGTGCTTTTGATTCACCATATGAAACAGAGGAGGTTACCCCGCTTGGTTTTGTGGATAAAGAACCATAGGATGGTTTGGGTTGGAGAGGACCTTAATCTAATTCCAGCCCCCTGTAGTGTTATATAGCAACTTCCATGAGCTTTGCCTAGTTCTTGAGCTTTGTTGGCTGACCTCTTTCACTCTGTGTCTTTAGAGCAGAGATTGTGTCCAGTTGGGACCCCCTCCAGAGGGTGAGTTGGTTCAACTGCAGTGGACAGATGGAATTGTCTATAAGGCCAAGTTTATTGCAGCCCAGATCAGCCAGATTTACCAGGTGAGTATGGAAGAGAACCCACATGCTGCATTCCTGGAGAGGCACTTGCACACTTGTGTGAAGCCTGATGGTGACCAGCACTGTCTCTCTGGTTTCTTGTACTGCCTGCCTATATCCACCAGTCATCTCTTATCCTAGGTGCAGGTTACATATACTTTGAGACAAAGGCTGAGATTTTTGGTTGTGTGTTCAGATGGTGTCTAGCAATAGGGCTTCTGGGAATTATGATAATAATGATAGCAGCAAGAACACTAGTAAATTTAGACTATAACCCAGGACTTACGTACACCATGGTACAATGGGACCAAAAGCCATGGCACACAGTAGCAGCTCCAACTTCTGGTGACAGTAACACTGAGATATCGTCTTTTCTCTTCCTCTTCTTCTTGTCGTCCTCATTTGATTAAATCCTTTTAAAATGGCACCAAGGCATTGCAAATGATAGATTTGGAAAGCAGACTTTGTGCACATCCTTTTGAAAAAATTTATGTTGAAATTTGGAAATTAATGTTATTTTTAAGAGGTTTTTTTGTCCAGTGCCTCTGAACAAAAGGCAAAGGAAATCCCATATCTTTTATTTGTTTGAAATGGGTTCTGGTTTCTATCCTTTTTACACAGTGTTTAATATCTGTGTGCAGAGAGCATAATAATCCATGGTGACAGTTAATGGTATTTTTGGTGTGTACAATGGATGTCAACTGCTTGAGAAAAGATGTGATCTAAGGTGACCCTGGTTATGAATAAGTACAATATATGGTTCCATGAAGATCTATTGTTATGCATGCTTTCCAGTTTAATCACAGCACAGGAAATTGTCATTGATTTCTTGAAGGTACAATAATTTGAAATAGGCTATTCCACAGATAGTGCCAGATGACAGAAAAATATGCATGAGTCGTCTGTGTTTTTCAAATCACACAGTTAGCTTTAAGTAAAGCTCTTATCCATGGGGAAAATAGCTTGAGTAGCTTTCCACATTAGTTCCCTGTGTAGGTACTTTTTCAATACATCTCTCTTGGCTGTTCTAGAATAGGATTATATTTAAAAACACAGAAACAGTCTTACCCTGAAGTAAGTTGTAACTTGCTCTGTCTGCTCATAACAGGGGTCTAACCCATATCAGTAATTCAGAACTTAAACAAGGTCCAGGCGCTCTGTGATAGTTGAAGATGGCACTGCCCTCAGTAGCACATCCTGCCTTTCTGCTAGGAGTCTAGCTGGTGTGGTGGAAGTGGCAGATAGCAGTCTGCCTCAGCTCCCTTCTGACTCTGCTCTGGTAAAACCAGAGCATGAAGGAACCAGTAACATCTGAAACTGGCTCAGCAGAGCTCACCTTTCAGAGCCTGTTCTCCCACCTGCATGGTTTCTCCAGCCGCTGTTTGCTGCACACTGAGCTTGCACAGCTGAGGAGCTGCAAGACCTGGGCAGGGCAGGAGGAGTTGTTCAGAGCACAGATGCTTTCGTCTTTATGAACTGGTCCGTTCTGAGCCTGACATCCAATATTAAACTGTGGTGTATGTCCTCCTGCATTAGCCAGAAGAATGTAGTCATTCTTGAGCAAAGGAATTCATAATCTCTTGAAAACTTTTAATAGTTTTAACATTTTTATGTGCACGATTTCATGAATAAACATTGCTGTAAGATCAGATGCATAATTCATGAGATAATCAGTGCTTAGCAAAAAGGTTTGATGTGAGGAGTTACCACTGGTTTTTTGTACCTGGCTTTTTATTTCTTGTTAAAATACAAGTGGATTTTAGTAGCTGGAGTTGTTTCCTTATGACGTGTGAAACTGCTTTGTTTGAGATGAAAGAAATTCTTATCACCAGCTTGGCCTGGATACAGAGCTCCCTTTTATTGTCAGTGAAAAGATACTTTTTTTAGGCTTTGAATCAAAAATCAGTAGAAATCTTCAGTGCTCTGACTGGGAGTGGGGAGCAGAGGTGTAGTAAAGGCATTTTGGGACCCACAGGAGCACTGAATGAAACCACTTGTGCTGGATAAGATGGGGGTGCCTAGCAGCACTGAAAGCAGCACTTGTGGGGTTCAGCATCCTTAACACAGTTTAGGGATGCTCATTCTACAGCAATCCTAGAGACATGCAGTGCGAAAAACCAGGGAATCATCCATGGAAGCTGGCCCCTGATGCTTTCTTGGTATTCCCATGAAGGGACTATCATTGTCTCGGAATGGACTGTTGAGTACAGTAAATGTGGACGCCAAGTTCTTACTTCATCCTCTGCCTACTCTGCAGGTTGAGTTTGAAGACGGTTCTCAACTAATGGTAAAGCGTGGTGATATTTACACCTTGGAGGAAGAGCTCCCCAAGAGAGTGAAGTCTCGCCTGGTGGGTATCAAATAACAGAAGCAGTAAAGGGGCTGTGGTTTGCAGTCCTCGGTCATGTTTTCTGAGCATATTGTTTAGGGTGAAAGCAGCCTCCAGTCGCTGTGGCTGTAAAACCACTTGTCATTCACCAGATAGAGTGGAAGAAAGCTTTGGAAATGCTTGAGAAGCATTTAAATGATTTTCCCTTTCGCATGTTCAGGGCTGAGTTCTGTTTTCTCTGGTTAAAAGATTATGCTCGGATCACTTTACACCATACGAATTTAGTTTTATGGACTGCCATTCTGGCTGAGTACTGCCTTTCATCAGAAGTGAGGTGAATGGGTCTGTAGCCAAGTGGTTTCTGGAGAACTGATTAGCAGCATGGCACCAAACCCCCACTTCTCACCAAGCAGGAGACTCAGAACGTAGCTCTTACCTATAAAGCTCTTAATCTCAAAGATCAGGCTGTCTTTAACTGCATACAGTGGAATTATTGAGCCTAGAAAATAGGCATTTATTTCATAGCTTTCTTGGTTTCAGACTTGCTGGGTGTTTTCAAACCTGGTGCTTTAACCTTTCAAGCCATCTCATTTAAACAAATGATGAGACTGGGTTTTATGCAGATGGAAAATAGACAGTTTTCTTCTTCATTCTGAATGTCCATCGTGTCAGCTGCTGCAGGACAGGGATGGATCCACAGAGTTAACCTGTGACACAGATCTGGGCTTCTGTCTTTTACAAGATGGCTAGAGGATGGTCCACCCTTCCCTTAAGAATATATGAGATGCTGTGCCAAGTTAAACCAGTGATTCACTTTGAATCCTTGGCCACTAGCAGAGGTGTGGGATGCACATGGTAAAATGGCCTGGTGAGAGGCAGTTCTGTGGAAGGACTGATGACAATTTAGAGGCAACTTTGGATGCTCATTCATAAACTCTTCAAGGGTTTTACCCCAAAGCACTTGTAACATCTTTTCTGTAATGTAGCTCTGGATGGCTTCTCCATCTTGTTTGAGGTTGCTTATCTCAGTAGGGTCTCATGGCAGACATTTGAGAGGTGAGGTTAATAATTTCCTTTGTTATTCTTGAAAGACTTCTGGTGGCCAAGAAGCACCTTAGAATTAATTTCTAAGATGTGCACAATGTTCCATTTTATTTCAGCTTGTTTAATAATAAAGACAACAGATTGGGGCCCTGAAACACAGGATTTGGAAAGAAACATAATCTCTGCAGTGGAGACATCAGGTTTTATAACAGTTCCAGAGAAAGGAAGGCAAGCTGGAAAGTCAATAGGAAGTTTCAAGCTTGATTGAAAGCTCAGGCTTTTCTCATGTACTTTCTGCTGCCAGGAGTGTTAAGCTATGCTCTGTGGATGTGATACTCACAGTGTTTTAATGTAGTACAGCAGAACAAAGGAGCAAAGCAATAGGAGATAATAATTTCTACCAAGAAATGCATCTTATTTGAGAGTGGAAGAGCAGGATGAACAGAAGCAATTATTTGTACAGTGATCCCCAGATGCTCTCTTTGGGCCTTTTGTTTTTTAAAGGCATTAGGGAAGCCCAGATTTCTTCTGTGCCTTCTACTAAGAGTGAATAACCTGAAGAGGCAGAGGAGGATAAGAGTAAACAGAGAGTTAGCAAGGCAGGAGCTGAAGTGAAAGATACTGTGAAACAAAAAGAAGGCAACTTGCGGGTTTCTCTTTGCAGTTTGGTTTCAGAAGCCCAGAATTTGTAATTTCAGCTGTTTTGCATGTTTTGGAGGTCACTTGTTCTACAGAACTGAAGCAAACCAGTTGCTTGCTGCCCCTGTTGTCTTGGGACACAGGCGTGCTCCAGCATTTGCGCCACTTCTCTCCCTGTTTTCCTACTGTGCCTCTAACCATTGTACTTTCGTGTCTCCTGCAGTCCCTCAGCACTGGGGCCCCTCAGGAAGATGCATTTTCGGGAGATGAAGTGAGGGCAGCCAAGCGTCCTCGGCTGGGGAATTCACGGAATCCTGAAGAATACGGACAAAACCCAGATTACTTGGCCTTTATGGAGAGCCTCTTGCAGACACAGTATCAGCCTGGAACTCAGAGCAACATGTTTTAACCAGATTTAATAAAAGTTATTCAATTAACCCTTTTCAAGTCTGTGGATAAATAACCAGGAAACTGTGGAACCGAAGACCAAGCTTGTGCAATAGCCTGCTGTGAATCTCTTTTGTCTACTCTTGGTCTGGACTGCAAGGAAACCCTGTTCTGGCTGCACGCTACCTCTACTTTGCCAGACGATGCTGACCAACAGAGTAGGGAGCTTGAGAAACCTTCAGACAGCATTTGGAGACTTTGGAAGAACTTTGTCCTAACGGGCCTTTGGGACTCGCTTCTTTTTCCGAGGCTTGGAAAGGGTTAACATTTAACAGAGTGACTTTTTACACTATGTCAAACTCTTTTGTCTTTCAAGGTGCTATTACACTGACTACTGAAGCAGCCTTTGGAATCGTGTTTCCTGTACATAGACGTCACTTTTGTGAAGTTTTCTATGAATGAGCATTATTAAAAAAAAAAGAAAAAAAAAAAAAGGAATCAAAAGTAGGAAACCGAAAAGTTTCCAAAAAAAAAAAAAAAACAAACCAGAAATACAAAAACATTTTTCTAGATTATGGCTTTAAAACAGAAACAAAATCCTCTCCCCCCCAGCTGAAATGTGACAAACAGAGCGGGGAGAGAGAGGGCAAGAGCAGATGTCCTGGGAAGTCCTGGGTTCTTTTTCTTATTGTAAAGAAACACTATCTTCTTTGTAAGCTGGGGAAGATGGGCAAAGAAATGTTTCATCACTGGGCTGTTTCTTACCATTAGTTCTCTTAAAGACCTGTGATAGATGTGCGTGTTTCTACCGTGTCACCGGGAAGGGACTTGGGGGAGAAATGGCCAAGTTCTGGTCATTCTTGTCATCTTCCTGCCCCATCTTTGCCATCACAATTGCTTTCTAGTTAAAAATCAGCATGGCTTTCAGTTCCAATATGCCACTCCGTTTTGGCAAGTGTTCTGTTGCTGCTGCTTGTGTTAGTTCCTTTACGAGCCATCCCCCTTCCCCAGCGGCAGACTAGAGCAGCGAGGGGTTGCTCTAGCTCTCTGGTAGGCATGTCTCCCATAGGAACCTTTTTCTTTTCTTTGTCTCCTAATTTTTATTTTATTTTTTTTTAATTATTATTATTATTATTTTTGAGTTGTGCTCCTCACAGTGTGAGAATCATTCCATGACAGAAGCCTGGGAGGTGTTTGTATGGTTTTTCTTTTATTCTATTAAAGAAGAAATTCCCCAAATGTCTTTGATTGGTGTGACATCCTTTCCTGAAGTAAAGACTGAGCCTTTGAATGACTCCTGGGGAAGAGGAGTGCAAACCCTGCATTAGATTGGACTCAGTTCACTCAGAATTGAGCGAGCATTAAAGGCAAAACCAGATCCTAAAGTATTGAGTGGGCAGCTCCCACTTGAACACTTAAAAATCACCTCCGGTCAAAGAGCTGTTATGGAGCAGTGTTCTGTGAAAGAGCCTGAGCCAAAACCCTGTTGAAGTCACTGGAAAGTCTTCCACTCTCTTTGGTGGCCCTCTCTCAGTTCAGAGGGAAAGAAAAAGGAAGCCCTAGCACAGAGTTGGGAAGGGGATGTGGAGCAGCAGAGCTAGCCGGAATGCTGCTCATCTTTTCCGCTTAATTCCCCGCAATTACTGGACAGAAAGCGACCATGTTATCACCATGGTTTGATTTGGTTTTAAGCCCCTTTGCAAGGTGGTCGTCACTCGGTGGAGAGGGTTTTAAACAATGCTAGGGCTGGATCTTAAAGGGAATAAGTGGGAAGGATTTGTGGGCTGGCAGATGGTAGATTAGCATCTTAAGAGACTCGATGGGTATGAAACTGTCCTAGTGAACGAGTGGAGATAGAATCAAGCCATTTCTTTACATTTTCTTTTGGTTTTTGCTCTCCCTTGAGAAGAGACTTGGAGTTCCCTTGGTTTCTTGCTGCCATTGCTGCAGGTTCTTTCCTGTGGGCGGGTTTGTGAGCTGTTTGAAACGGGTTCTTTTTGAGTACCTGACTTTTGGACGTCTGCAATAGCTGTGTCCAGGAATAAAACCAAACTGAGACCAATAAATGGTTCAAAAGTGGGCAAGGTTCTTCCAAGCCTCAGCTGTTGTTCCTGCAGAGCTGGTTCCTGTCTGTGATGACATGATTCGGTGGAGAACTTTGCTTGTATGAAGGAATCAGAATGTTACCAGGCCACAAGAGAAATAGTTAAAACAATGGAAAGAGAGTTTAAGCAGCAGAGGATTTGGTTTTGGAGGTGGGGAGGGGAAGGGTGGGCTGGGACGAGTGGTTGGGAGCAATGGGGAATTGCCTCTGCATGTTGAAGTCCTGACTGAAATAGCACCATTGCTGTATTCATATGTAGTACCTTTTAAAATACTATTTATATTGTAAAAAACCCAAGTGTGTTTCCTCACCCCATATCCAGATTCTGTTGAAACGTGACCCTGGAACTGTAGAAAGCCCTTCCTTGGTGCAAGGGTGCTCCCTTTTTGCTGATTTTTCAATCCTTCTCTTTGCTTTAGGAATGACTTGTGCAGATTCTCTATAATGACCGTATTGATGGCCTCTGTGCATCAGACTATTGAAAAGGAAAAAGGAAATGCACATTCCTCCCCTTTCTCCAGTGAAATATATTTGTAAGTGTCTGATTATGTGCTATAAAATAATGATTTTTTTTTCCCCTTCCCCTAGATAAAGGATGTGATGTATTTTTTGCATATTTTTTCCCTCTGCCTCTAGGTTCATAATGAATTAAAGGCTGTTGAGCACTTCCGAATGACACTTTCTGGGGGGTTGAAGTCTCTTCATTTCTAAGTTTAAAGTCTCATGTACTGCACTTCGCTGTTTCCTTCTTAAAGCAGTATCTTCCTGAAGCTTCACTTAAACCTTCATTTCCCTTCCCGAGCCCTGGTACTTTTCTACAAATTCCTGTCCAATTATTGCAGGATGAGGCTAATGCTGGAGATCATGGAAAAGAAATCTCCAACTTCCAGTCTTTTGCAGCTTAATAGTTGTTTTTGAGGTAATCTGAGGAATTGCCCTAGAGGGAAGAAGCTGCTGATACGAAGTCTGTTGGAATTCCCACGCACACAAAGCTTACCTTTGAATTTCAGGTCTGCTGTATTGCTCTAAAATTGTATTAGTTCTTATTAAAGATGTCTTAAGAAGCAGTACATGAAGTAACTGCCTGGATCAGTGACCAAAAGGCAAGGATCAAACCTTTCTGTCGCTCTAGCACAGCCTTGCAGGGTGGAATAGACATTTTTACACAAACCTCACTAAGTCTCAGTGAGTTTTTGTTGTTTCCTGAGGTTTCTACACTAAAGTAGAGATGATGTAGGGTTATAGGAAATCATGCTGTGCCCAGGGAGTCCTCAGAGAGACAATGTGAGTGACTCCTGTAGTGAAGTGCTTTGCTTCCTGCGCTTTCCTCTTAAGCATCATTCGGGGCTGGATGAAAGAGAGCAGATGAGCACAACTCATTACCCTCTTCGTCCAACCTCTGCATCTTTTTTTATCCCTGGAGAAAGCGTATTTCTGTGTGTATCTGTTAAACCTAAGCAGCTGAGCTGCATCTCTTTCTGAAGGATGTTTCAATTCCCTCCTTTTGCTCTTCTGCATTCTCCATTTTAGCCAGCTCCATCCTCTCGAGGTCCTCAGATGTGTCCACCTCCAGCCCTGGGCAGCATGTTCATGTACTGGTACCTGCTGTGCAGCTCTGTCCTGCCTGGTGCTTGCCTCTGCAGAGGGTTTTGCTTAGGACTTGGCCACTGATGGACCTGAGTTGCCAAGGGAGGGCTGAGACACATGTACGTGAGGCCTTGTCTTGCACTGTAGTTTCGTCTTGCTGCTTTGCAGAAGTCCAGCTCATTGGGCTGGTGAGTAGCAGGGTGCCTTCACACAAGCAGATGTTTTGAAACCAGGACCGCAGGAGCTGATAACGCTCCCTGAGTCAGTGTCACCATCTGTCACAGGCACAATGAAGTCATTTTGTGCTAATTGCTGGCAGCAATGTGAAGATGGGCATCAACAGCCTGCTTGTTCCTCCTCTGTGGCCAGCGGAGACCTGGAGGGTGGAACAGTGGATGGAGATTCATTAACTCCTTCTCTGGTCAGAGAAAGATCTCGGTGAAAAGAAATGGAGGAGGGAATTCCCTGCTTTTTCTTTGCAAAGGCCAGGATTATTTAGAAAACTGAAAGTTGTGGTGATGCTTTGGGTGAGGCTGTTTAGTGGTGGGGCTGAATGGAGAGCCCCAGCTTCCAGGAAGCTTAACTAGATGTCTGCTTCTTGCTTCAATAGGACTAGAAGATACCACAGTTCTTTCTGCAGATGCATTTCTGCAAGTCTCTGGCATTCAGGTCCCTGGGAGGATGTTCACACATGGGATTTTGTGGCTTTCCCATTCACTGTTGCTCCTTCTGGCTTCCAGTTTCTCTGCTTGTCCATGGGAGAGCATCCCAGGCTTCCAGGCCCTCCCTCTTTGGTGTGCTTGCTCCTTTCCTCTTTGCTTTACTATTGTGACTGTTCAGTTTAGGAAGAGAGCAGCTGATGGAAAACCCTTGTCATGTGCTTTGGCCAGTTTTGAAGAACTTTGATTTCTTGAGGTTATTCTGGGGTTTTTTTTCTCTGTTCCTCTTCCCTTGCTGTTCATATTAGTTCTTCACCAGTAGTTCTCCTTCAGCTTGAACAAGTTACACCGGTTTAATAAATTACTCATGAAACAGGTACACTTCCCTTCCCAGTGTTTTAGTTGGAGTGGTTTACTCGGAGTTTTAGCTTCGGGTAGTTAGGAGCCATTTAGAACAAACTGTGCTTTGAATCTGGACACGCTGTTTTAGTTTATAGCAATTTCTGTTGAACTAGCGGGATTTTCACACGGGCATGTCTTCTGAGTGGTGGGCATCACTCAGCTGAGGGCTCAGAGGATGATGGTAGTAGATCAGTGCATTGCTTATGTCCATTCCCTCTCTGGCTTCGGTTTCTTCACAGCATAAGATGAAGCCTTCCCTGCTAGGATGAAGCTTCCTTTGCTAGTGCTGC
Organism: Psittacus erithacus; assembly: GCA_009867235.2. Lineage (NCBI taxonomy): Eukaryota > Metazoa > Chordata > Aves > Psittaciformes > Psittacidae > Psittacus > Psittacus erithacus. Next base: position 53,186 of record WYDI02028327.1, on the reverse strand, counting down.
AGTAGTCAAATCTGTGTTACTTTTCCTGTTTGGGTGTCTTTTCCCTGCTCTACCTGTAGCTAAAGGTGATCTAATATGGTTTTTCACCCTTTTTGTAATAGGAGGGCCCTGAGCAACCTGGTCTAGTGGAAGGCAGATCAGGTAAACCATGGCAGGGGCTTGGAACTGGATGAGCTTTAAGGTCCCAAACCAGCCTGGGGTTCTACGCTAATTAAATGATTGCAAAGTCCTGACCTGCGAATAAACCAAGCTGGAAAGAGTGCGGGTTTGTAGAAGAGCTTTTTCCAGGCATGTGATTGTACTTGGATGGATGAAAGTGAGGAGCAGTGCTGCATGGAACCTGCCAAGTGCCTGCACTGTCCCTCTCACCAGGTAGGTGTGCTAACAGCTACGTGCAGCTATTTTCACACTCTCCCATCGTCTCACATGCTGCTGCTGCATCCCGGGGTGTCTGTGGGATGCACGGAAGGAGCCATGTGATGAGCACCTCCTGTGGCCTGAAATCACCTCCTGTTATTTCCTGTGGCATTAGTTTCATATTACTTGGGTTAGAAGGGCAGTTCATCGCTTTATCTCATTGCAGGTTAATGAGGAGACCCTACAAATGAGTTTAACCCCAGGATATTTAAACAGTGTCTGCTTCAGAGTACCTGGTACAGGCGATAACTGCCAGTGTTCTTCACAGCAGAAGGTGAAGCCTTTCCTGCTCCTTCAGTTTGCCAACAGGAATAAAGATGGAACGAATTACTTGAGACTCCAGCAGAAACACTCTGAGTTCCTGTGGGTTCCTGATGTCCAGCCCCACATTGAGGTCATCTCTCTTGCTTCTCATCCCATGCAGACTCTACTGGCCCCCCCCCCCCCCCACAAAAGCAAATCGACTTTGGCAAAATACTGTGATTCAAATGAATTGGAGATGTTGAGCTAGAATTATTTGGCAGCTTTGATAGCAGAAAAAGATAACTGCTTGCTTGACTTGCACACCAATAGGAAATTACAGGGAGTTATTTATTCTGCATGAGAGGAGCAAAAGAATTAATTTCTTTTGTTTCCAAAAGGGGAAATGTAAAGGTCGCTGTGCAGATACTGTTTGGAATTACACAGCCACCACAGCTCAGCCACTTTTCCTGTGGGATAAATAAGAATTTGGCTATGTTTCAGCACAGTTGACTTTGGCTTACCTCTATACCTTCGCTTTGCCATCTCAGATGCCAGCTGCTAATATCCCCCAGAAAATGAGCTTGTAGCCAAGCTGTCTCTGAAGCAGGAGTGATTCCCTCCCCTGTGCCCCAGATCATGGTTTAAAAATAAGTCAATGGCCAGATCCACTGCTCATCTGCTTCATTTAATGGAGCCGTCTCTCGGAAACACAGCAAATTTCCTTTGATTAGGGCTGAATGGTCAGTTACCCATGATACAAGCCAAGATGCTGCTGCTCTTTAGAATAGCAGGGAGTCATCTGCCTGCCTAAAAAGATCAAATGTGAGTTGATTGTAGATACAGAAGGGTCACTGGGCAATTTTCTATGTGGAGGAGCAATGAGATGGGGAGAAAGAGCTGTTGTGCAAATCTGATTTCTTTTAAGGTTTATTTCTTTTTTGTTATCTTCATAGCTTGGAGTCACTAGAGAATATCGAGGTTGAAGAAGTGGTGTGTCTGATTAAGCTGGGATTCGGATAGAGCACTGAATTAACACTGCAGTCCAGGAGCTTTGTGTCCTGGGGTGGGTGATTACTGCAATTGAAGCTCTCCTGTAGGAAAATGGCCCAGGGATTTCCCAACAACTGTGTGATAAAGCTGGGAAGGGGACCCTGACATCGAGCCTCCCAACGCCACTGTGGTTTATGCTTACAGGTGCTTTCCTTGACTTTGGACATCACTTTGTGATTTACTCTCAAAGCTCCAGGAGCAAACTTCATGTCTAGTTATGGCCCTGCAGCAATCACTGCAGTATTTCACCGGGTGATTGACTGCAAAGAGGGGAAGCAAACCACATTTCCTTGGGCATGCTGTGTTTTTCTGTACACGGTTTCCATTGCAGCCTGGGCCGGTTTGGGTGCTCCTAGTCCCAGACCAGAGTATTTCTAACCTCACGCTCCTATCTCTGCCCCTCACCAAAAGCCCAGGAAAAGGGAGCATCCCTTGGGTTTCTTCTGTCAAGATCACAGTGTGATAGGACCCAATGCAACATGAGTACAGCCTGTCAGTGTCTTGTCACTTCTCAAATGTGCTTCTATTTACTGCCATAATCAGTGTCCCTGAAAGACAGGGCTGAACCACTGCTCTTAAGTAGAATTGTCATCATGACAGGTCCATTGTGGGAGAGAAAATTTGCACCTTTCAGAGTTGTCTCTCTGATAAAGAGCAGCAGCAGAACTGGAGATTAAACCCCTGACACAAGACTGACACGGGGATTGGGGCAGGGGCTGCGCTCCCCTTGCCTTCAGCTGGGGGCTGCTGCTGTGTTTTCTTCCCTTATCCCCTCTTGCAATAGAGAAAGGCAAAGCATTGACTGTTCTCTGTGTGCTTCTCTTCACAGATTTGCCCACCTTGGATGTGTTGTGTCCCTGTTGGGGGACGCCCACATGAACATGGATCAACTGGGACTACTTCTAAGCTGAGTTTGGGACCCAGGCTGTGAGCTGGACCCACCGAGAGGGTGCGATTGCACAGCTCCAGAGGCAGGTAAGTGGATTCTGTCCTGCTGCTGAGCTCTTGGGGGATCCCTTTTGGTTGTGTCTGGTGGACATTTCCTCACTGAACACCAGGAGGAATCCATCCTCCTCTGGGGGCCTGGACTGAGGCTCTTCCCTCATCATCAAATGATGACACTTCAATTAAAGGTGAGTTGACACAATCTCTTCATAGTGCTCCTGCTACCGGGGCACTAATTATAGTTCCCTTCCAGCCCTCGCTTCAAGCTGTTTATTCCTGTGTGAGCAAAGCAGCACTGAAGTGTCTCGTGATCTTGGGCCTCAGATGAATTTTGGAGGCAAAGTTTGATGACATTCAATCTCTTTGCCGGTTTTCCTCTCCTGACTTCTGCCTTGGATGCAGCTGAGCACAAAAACCGCTCAGCTGAGAAGTTCTTGTGGTTGCACCAAGATCTTTCAGACAGTTTCTCCTAAAATACTCAGGCTTAGTCACCAGTGTGAAGGAAGAGCTTGGACGCCAACGCAACTGTGCGAACCGCCTCCAGCATCGCACCTGGGACCCGAAGCCCCTGTCAGTGCAGGGATGAAAACCAGGATAAAATGAGTTCCTGGAGGCCCAGCGGAGCTCCAGAGCAAGCCAGGCTGTCTGCCCTGAGAGCTGCTGTGGCCCAGTGTGGCTTCCTGCTGCCCATGTTCATCCTGCATTGCCTTCTGCCTTAGGTACCGCATCTCGCTCTTGTGGGCTTCAGTTCCTGAATCTGTCTGGCGATGGTTAGAACCCTGCCATCGTTTTCCTTCTTGTGTCTATCTCAGTTCTCAGTAGGGGAAATTCTTTTGAACAGCCTTGCTTTCAATTGAACAACTGTGCTTTCCTCCAGAAAATTGCAAATAGGTTCATCCCAGCTGCTTTATTCCTACACTGGGTTCATTTCTTTCCTCGGGACTTGACTGCACTGTGCTGGGTGAGGAGGAGGGAAATGCCTGGCATGAACAGGCCTTCAGTGCTGAGCAGCTCCTCTGAGTTCCAGATATTTCCCTTAGGGCTTCCTCCAGTGTACAGCAAGGAAAAGAAAAGTAACTCAAGGTAGTGGATTGTTGGAAACCAACACTTGTTTTCTATTTCAGTGTTTTAGTGATGTATTAACTCCGGAGTAGATCAGGGAAATTCACTGCATTGTGTTTTTGCATCACAGTAGCATCCTGCTTACATGATTTGGATTTAGACTATTTGATACAGGAATAATAAACCACAGTTAAGGCAGGCTTGTGATCTGGAAAGGGTTTGCCGTCTGCTGGGGAGATGCTGCAGCTCTGCCTAGGACACGGTGAAAGAGGATGATGGTGAAACTAATGGGAACATGGGCTTTGCTGTGCCTGGAATTATGAGCCTTCTGGCTATTTGGTTTTAGTGCTGCAGTAGACAAAGAGATAATAAAGCATCAATAACACTTGAGGCAGTTGGCCACTGCTGATGTGGTTGTGGTTGTTCTTACAGGAGGATTTGAAGTTTATGGTTTCAGGGTCAATTTGGGGCAAGAAGCAAGAGTATGACATGGTATTTCTGCCACCTTTGTAGCTGCCTTCTTGCAGTGACATGCACATGTGGGGTGCAATGAGATTAGGAATGGATAAATTTATTTGGAGTGCTTTATTTCTTTAAAGTGGTGATTTGTTGCCACATCGTCTCGGCTGTGCTGTAGACATACACTGAGCTTCCAGAGATGTGGATCAGTTTGGAAGAAAACAAAATAAACCTGATTGGTTTTTGGCATTGTGAATGTTTCACGGGTCGGGGCTGTCTCAGATGTTATGAGCCCAAGTGTAGAACTGGCTGTGGTGCAGATCCAGCATCCCCCCCTTAGGAAAGGCATGAGAATTACCCGTGAGAGACACATCAAACGCACAGGCAAGGCTGGATCCTGCTGCCACCACAATTCTCTGAGAGAAAACCAATGTTATATAGTTTAAAAAGTCAAATCCCTGCAAATTCCTTAAGGCTCCTTTGAAGTCTCAGCATTCATCCTGCATCCCGCCTTGGAAGGGCATGGTGGCTGAGAGCCAGCTCCTCCCAGCAGCAGTGGGGGGATAGGGACCCAGAGCAGGGGCCTCAGACACTGTGTGCCCAGGGGCTTCACCCACGGACCCCCCAGCCAGGGCTGGGCTGTTGCTGCTTTCCCCCTGTGAACAAGGGAGCAGACAAAAGCTGCCAAGATCTGATAATAGAATCTGTTTGGAACAGCTGTCTGCTGACAAGTATAATAAACTGTATTAATGGTGTCATTATTATTCCCTAATTAAAAGCTAATAACTAAGAGTTAATTGCCTTTAAAAGATGAAACAGGGCTATGGCAGGGATTTATCTCTGTTTTTCTGAGCTTGCCTGGCTCTGCTGATATTTTCAGGCTAATTAATTGAATCAAATCTTACTGAAAACTAATAATCTCTCTGTGTCGATTCAACCAATTGAATTAAAAGGTGTTTGCTGTGAGCTTGGTTTAAAACCAAAATAGATGAGTGTTCTTTGCATCTCGTTACTGGGGGCGATGGCAGTCAGCGGGGCTCAGGGTGGCATGGAGCGCAGTTCTCCATGGCACAGTGGTTTCACGGGGAGAGCTTTCCCCTGCTGTTAAGAGGAGCTGGTGGAACCCCATTGCCTCTAACTTGGTTATTACTGAATACCTGTTCTTGTGTAGATGGACACAAAGCACCTGCAGTCTTAATAAATGGATTTTATCCAGAGACAGCAATAACACAAGATAGATGCTGAGGTTTTCTCTTTGGCTTTGATGAAGATTTTTGCAGCCAGTGCAGGATGAAGTGTTGTGGGAGGATCTGATTTGATTTCATCCGATGGGCAATAAGCCATCACAAACCTTTAGTCCCGAGAGCTGGGACTGTTTGGAGGCAGGGGTGTGGGTTTCTGCTGTCTCCCATTGTCCCTCCATCGCCACTGTCCCTTGGGGGGTGTTTTTTGGGATGTAGATACCACCCCAGAGCTGTGCAGGAACCTCCCATCCCTGCCCCAGAAAGGAGCACTTCAGTATCCCCCTTAGAAAGCTCCTGATAGTTGTGTGATGCAAACTGAAAGGAACCAAATGTTCTCTTTGGAAGTTCACTTTATCAGTGTTAATCTTCTGTGTGGAGTAATTGTATTAAAGCTCCCCAAAGAGTAAACTGTAAATTCATTAGTGCCCATTTTGGACTGCACCTTCCTTCATTTTGGGTAAAAAAGAGATTAGAAGTCATCTGGGCTCCGTGTTAATTAAAAAGAAGATGCTCAAACATAATTCTTAATTAAACAGTAATGAGATAAGAACTTGTGTAGTCTGCTTTTAGGCTGTTGGAAAGATGCAGAGGTTCCCATTGTAATTACGTGATTTATGATCTTCCACACAAAGATGTAATTAGGTTTTTTCCCCCCCTTTTTAAAAATTAAACATTATTTAGATAAAAAATTGCACAGCAATTTGGATGTGCTTTTCCTGCTGGAATAGCAGCTTGATTCGATTTGTTTTTATGGTCCAACCTAGAAATTTCCTCCATAACCAAGAGGTGATGCCCTAAAATACAGGAACTTCATCCCGTGTGTCAGAGAACCCTAAGGTGAGGGGGGAGGTTGTTGGATGTGATGGGATGGAAGAGGGAGATGGGGAGTGAGACATTTGAGGCCAAGAAACTGTGGAAGTGTTTCTTTCTGGTTAAAAAGGTGGAATTTGTGTTTGCAGGTGAGACCTGTGGAAGGCTTCCCCCCTGGATAGACCCATAGATGGTTTGTTTCTGCCTCTCGTCTTCCAGGAGGAGATGAAGTGAGCCCTCAGCGAGCAAATCCTCACTGGTGAGTTTGAACACATCTGCCTCAGTGGAGTTACACAACTATTCCAAGCAGGCATCCAGCTGAGCATCAAACAGCATCCTGCCCTGCAAGAAAGCACACCAGAGGTGAGCAGGCTGTTCAGGATTTCTTTGTTCAAACGCCTGCCTGAGTCTGCTGTTGAAGCTCTGATCTCTTGGATGAGCATTGCCCCAGAGCTCATCTTTTTGTCCCAAATCTCTTCATCCCATTTCACTGCAGTATAGACTGTGCCTAACAACCAAGGTGGAAAAACCACCTCGCTGGCCCAGGGAAAAAGGGCACAGTAGTTTCAGATCAAGTCCGTGCCCGAAGGGAGAGTCTGTGTGGAACACAGTGAGGAGAGCTTCAGGTCTCGCCTGTGGAATAAATGGCCAGGTTAGAGGAGCATGATTTCTAGACCTTGCTAAAATCAAATGAGAGAACTAACACCAAATCTCTAGATTTTGGTGCTTTGCTTGGCTGTCGCAGAGATTTAGCTTGGAATGGGAAGGACCAGGGCAGAGGGGTTCATTGTGGAAACCCACAGAGTGAGATTTGGTCAAAGGCCTGCTGCTGGTCCAAGGTCTATTTAAAGAAGGAATTTCTCATTCTATTGCATCATCTGATGAGTCATGGGGTCCCACATCCGGCTCCCCTGGGCAGTGGCACACATGGTTTATGTTGTGCCCTTTCCAGCTTAACCTGGTTGACCACACTATGCTGATCCTCCTGGCTCCTTCCCTCTTTAGGGGAGCAGGGACAGAACAGGTTTCCCTCCTTTCCTCGTAAAGACCAGAACATCTCCACCTGCTGCACAAACAGGTCTGGACGTGGTGGTCGGGCGTCTGGGAGTGTGGTAGCATCTTCTGAGTACAACAGCCCCCAAAGCTGAGCGCATGATGGTCAACAACTGGTTTCCTTTTAGTTTTGGAAATGCAGTTTTCTGGGAATTGTGTTCCTAAACACTTTTAAGGTCCTTTCCTTTGTGCAGTGGATTTTCTCTTTGCTTCTCTTTTGAGTAAAGCAGCAAAGAACATGAATTCTTTTGTTCATGGTCATGAGGGGGCTGTTAGTGCCCCACAGCTGCATTGCTGCCCAAATCACACACCTGATGCCACTTTGCAGCACTCAGGGTCCTGATCAGTTCCGGTCCTGATCAGTTCCAGTCCTGCTTTGTTCTAGCTTGCTGCTTCATCCTGCTCTTGGTTGGCCTGGGGCAGGAGCTCAGCAACACCAAGAGGCTTCTTTCCCTACGGATGGAGGTTATGGATGAGGATTAGTTGTCTTTGTGTGGCAAGATGTGGTAGATCTGCAGCTACAGGTACTACTGGGTTCTTAGCAATAAACCTCCCAGTTTATTCTGCTTTAACACTATTGCCCTGTCCCTCCTCCAAGGCATTTTTGCCTTCTTGCTGTTTGTCTCATGGGTGTGAGGTGGTTTGGTATCAAAATGTCCTGCTCCCCAGATCAATGTTATTGGCTGTGTGAAGCACCAGCTGCTTCAGGAGGCTGTAGGGAGGGTTTTGGGGGTGGTGTGAAGAAGCCCACACATAGATCCACCTCTGTCCTGGTGGTTGTAGCATCTAGAGAAGACCCCCCTCTCCCCCAGATAAATCAGCTTGAGTGGAGGTGCCAGGAGATGGAGAAGCACAGCACTGCTTGCCCTGCCTGCGTCTTGGGGCATTGCTTCTCTGAAGGTGCCTCTTCAGCATCTTCTCCCCAGCCCTTAACGACTTCCCCTGGGTGCTACCTGCAGGGCATGTGGTCAGTTTTTAACATGCGTTTTGGTGTCATTTCCCTGTTTTCCTGGTTGGGTGATCTGTGATTGAGCGAGGCGCCATGCGCCTCCACTGTCATCTCCAGGCCAGGCTGGAGGAGGGGTTTGTACCTCACCCCCACAGCAAATGCTCCACGAGCTTCATTTCATTGTGGTGGTTTGGAGGATGTGACGATGGATGGAGCTTCTACCGAAAATTCCCCGTCTCTCCCTCCCCCATGCTGTAGGAGAATCTGTAGCAATCTCTGCTGTGTCCTCTTCTGGCTGTTCAATGTAGCTCTGTGGAAAATGTCATTTCAGTTCTCTCTATTTGAAGGCGATTTTATGGGTTAACCAAGCGAGCAGAAGGACTCTGCTGCAGTTTAACTTGGTGTCACTATGTCCTTTTGGAAGACTCATGGCTGCAGGTCACTGGCAAGTGCTTGGTTTGTATTTGCCCTTCCCCAGATCTTGACAGTAATGCTCAGGTACCAGTGCTGTCCTGTTCGGAGGGGTTTGGAACATAGTGGAGATGCCGTCAGAAAATCTGGCCCTGTTGAGATGGTTTGGTGTGGTCATGCCATGAGCTGTGAGAAAACCATGATCAGGTTTTATGGGGAAAAGTCCCTTTGGTGCCTGGCAGAAAGGAGCGAGGTGGCCGCAGGGGAATGCATTAAAAATAGGAACCACAAATGCGCGTTTCCGCTGGGTTGCTCCGTGTGTTCCTTGTTGTTGTCTGGCTTTGGCCAAGGGGAGGGAAGGATATGGCTCTGGTCTAGTCCTGGTGTAGCTGTGAGAGTAAGGAAGAGCTGAATCTGAACTAGGAGCTCATTGGCAAACCCAGATCCGAAGCAACTGAGATGGGTTCCCCAAAGGTTTCCCAACCCCCCTTCACCTGTCTGTAAGAGCAGGACATCCATGGGTTTTAATGGTGAATCCTGGAAGTGCAGGATCTCGCATGGAGCCCATGGGCTTCGCGGTCCCCATCCGTGTCCATCCCTTGTCGCTGCCTCCTCCAGCACGTCCACAACCGCAGGAGGGCTCCAGAGCCACCCCACCTCCCTCCCCCCAGGGGGTACCACTCAGGTTTGATGCCTCTTGAGTCTTAAGCAGGACATTTATTGCCCTAAAGAAATAATTCTGTCCCTATTGAATGAGTGTGGGGTGTTCTCTGCTCACAGAGCCCCCAGTGTGCCAGCCCCATCCCTGCCATGGTGCTTCTGCAGGGAAGAGCTTGGCTCTCCCACCCCGAAGTTGATGGGAGGAGGGTCTGGTGGAAGTGGGACCTGAATTAGTCGTGTTCAGCAATTTCCTGAACACCACCTTAGAGCAGCTCAGGCCGAACGTTGTGTTTAAAGAAAAGAGATTTTATTGGGTTTAATCATTTGGAAACATCTTAATTCCTATTTCAAAGGGGTTTATTATCCTCAATAAGCCTGGGATAAACCCCTTGTGTAACCTATTAATCTAGGACTGCCATCTGCATGTATGTGTGTGCCTGTACGTATGCATCGCTGTCTACATACGCAGATGGATGGAGCCCAAACTCTTCATCGGGAATCTTGAATGACTGGAAGGGAATTGTGTGTGTCGGCCTTTCGAGAGGTAAAGGCGTGATGAGATGGCAACATCAGGGCTTGACTCTGTGCAGGTTGAAGGGGGGTCTGGAGTTGCCACTGCAGCCCATCCGTGGGTGGGTAGATAAGGAGACAGTAGAAAAATAGGCAGATTAAAGATAGACCAGGGTGAATGTGTTAAATGCCTGGAAAGAGATGCTGCTAATACATAGGAACTTAGCAGTGTTCAGGCTTCAGCTGTCTCCTAGCTTTGAGATGCTGTGGTAATGTGATGATGTGATGGTGGGCAGTTAACGCAAGCACAAGAGGCAGACTGGGCTCTGTGCATGGGGGAGTTTAAGGCAATCACCACCTTGTTCTTGTGGCTGATTGAGCCCTGGTTAGTCACCAGGATGGTGTTTTCTTCAGCGTCCTCACAACTCTGTGCTCTTTCCTTGCTGCATCCTAAATATAACCTTAAAATACAAGCACAAAGCACACCCCCCACCCCCTTCTGCCCCACGGATGCTCCAAACAACAGCGAGAGCAGAGGGGCTCTGCTGCCCCCTTCCTCCCTGGCCTTCCTCATGCTGAGCAGGGCTCTTTCCTTTCTGAGACCATTTACTGCCTCCTCTGTCATCTCGCATGAGAAATTGCAGGTCAGCAAAAGCAGCGCCTGGGATTCAGGCTCGGATTTGTCTTTGGAATCTTCGCTGCTGGCAGAGCCGGGTCCCAGTCCTGCTCTTAGCTGAGAGGTCGGTGCGTGCAGTGAGCCAGGTGTTGTCAGCCCCACTTATACCAAGATGGATTTGGTGATCAGGACGTGGGGACATGCAGTGGATCCAAACCAAACCCAGCCCCATTCAGGCAGCACAGCACCATCGGTGCCTGTCATCCCAAGAGGGGGATGTCCAGGGCTGCTCACTCGGCATGCTGCCAGGGTCCAAGGAGCATCCTTGGAGTCAAAGGCCTTGTACTTTCGGCACGCGGCTGTAACAGGGTTTCACTGGTGACCAAGCTCCTCTGCAGGCTGGTGGGGGGGTTGGCTTTATAGGAACAGCCACGTGGATCCGGGATGGCTCCGACTGTGCCGAGAGTTGGTGTTGGATGAGCTGAGGGAGGTGCTGAGAGCAGGAGGGACGTGGGCAGCTGGTGGTGGCCAGGGATGGGCTTTTCCTTCAGCCCCTGCAGCAGCGATGGGAGGAGGGAGAGCTGTGATGCTTCTTGTGCTGCAACACGGGGCTTGCTCCTGAGGGGAGAGGGGTGCCCCGCACAGCCATGGGCACGGGGCGCCTGTTGTGATGCTGCAATGGAAGCGACTGAACTTGTGCTTTCCTTAAGAAGTCTGGGACTGATCTCGCCGTATCCCTGTGGATGAGCTGCTTGTGCCAGGAACTCATCTCAGTGCCTACCCGGGTATTTACTTTTTCCATTTCAGTTGTACGTCTGTTCAGTTACTGACTTGGAATTTGCGACCATCTTATTTAGGAGAAGGAATTGATTTCTCATTCCTTTACTGCTTCTCTTGGTATAATTAAAGCATATTGCAGCAAGAAGAATACCTCCTGGCCTGGGAGCTGGTTTGCCACTGGGGTAATTCTGTAAACCAAGAAAGGCTTTTCCTTTTCCTCTGGAATGTAAATTGCAGTTACAGCCACTTTCAAGTCTTTGTTCTGCTGCAGGGCACTGAGGGGCTCCCGCTTTAGGGCTCTGCAGAGGCACAGAGGCTTTTGCAAATCAGCCCCTCAGTGGTTTGGCATTGGAGGCTGCTGCAGCAGCTGGGTTTGCCCAGTGCAGTGTGGAGAAGTGGGCCAGGCCTGTTCCCTCCCAGCCCCTGAGGAGGGCTTCTTCCTGCCAGGCCCCATCTCTGCTGCTCCGTTCTGACCCCTCTCCCCATCGCTGTGGGAGCTGCAGCTTCATGCAGCAGCGCCAGGTTGGCTGCGGGGGTCTGGGAGCTGCTCCTGGTCCTGCAGCGGATGGATGGGGAGGAGGTGGCCAGGGTGGGCTCGGCATGAGCCAGGATGGGGTCTGGGAGCTGCAGCGGCCCTAGAAGGGGGCTCGGTGGCTTCCAGCAGCTGCGCTCGAGCAGAGGAAGAGTAATTCAGGGTTGACCTTTGGATGGAGCAGAAACAGTGGTGTTAAAGGGAGAGGGAGGGAGGGCTGTGAGAGACATTTATTAACCTGTGCTGAAAGCTCAGGGTTTGCACGTGAACCCTGTCAGAGACACCTCGAGGGCCAGTGGGGGCGTTGAGGGTGAGCACTGATTGCAGCAACACAGGGCTCAGCTGCAGGGTCCCTGGTGATGGGGACCAGTGGGGCCAGGGCTGGAGTCAGCTCTGGGTCCTGCTGGGAGCCAGGGATGCTCCCGGCTGCATCTGCTCCATGGGATGCTGCTTCTCGGAGCAAACGCTGAAATAGAGCCTGGACAATGCATAAGGAGAACCTGCACTGTGATGGATTTGGCTGTGGTCTCGATGTTTCTCTGACCTTTAATGAAAGAGGGTTCTGCAGCTGAGGTTTCATTGTAAACCCCCTGTATGTGCTTTAACCCTGATCCTCTGTAAGGAATGGTATCCATTCACATCCTGAGCCCTGGTGGCAGTCCTTGTCTGTAAAAACATCACCTGCAGTGATTTACTCCTTCCACCGTGTGCTGGCATCACTAATAAAGCTGCTGTCAAAGCTGCCTGTCAGAGCTCATATTAAAGACAGAGGAGAGAGAGGTTTCAAAAAGATCCTTGGATCAATAAGAAATGAGAGTTTTCCCTGCTGAAAATGGGCATTAATGGAGCATCACTTCGTGTTTAATTAAAGCGAAAGGGAAGTGAGCTGCTTGCCACGTTTCAGGCTGGTGCAGGCTGAGCTTAGAGCAAGAACTTGGGTTTCATTTGCTCTTTGCAGCCAGGTTGGACCAGGCACATCCTCAGGCCCCAGCACGTGGGTCCAGCACGTTCAGAAGCTGCAGGTGGGGAGTGGAGCAGTTTATGTGCACAGGCAAAAGGCTGCATCAGTGGGACTGTGACGTGCAGATGGTTCGGTGCTGTCAGTAGGCTGAGCAGAAAGGCTGCTGCTTGGCTTGGGAAGCCAAGCTTGGGAAGCTTTGCAGTGCGAATTACACCGGGCTAAGTCAAAGGAGCGGTTGTTCCAGCCAGGAGGTTTTTGTGGAGCCGAGCTCAGGTCTCTGCGGCTCCTCTGTTATTCCTCTTCACCTTTAGGAGCTTGTACATGGTATCTCTCCTCTTTGCTTACAGGCTTCAAAAGGAGCCCTGGTAGGACCATCACCAGTGCTGTAGCATCAAGGTAGATTCAAGTGTCTGCGTAAGTCTTTACAGCTCTTCGTAAGCCTTACTCTTGTGCCTGGAAGACTTATTTCTTGTGTTTGCTCCTCTGACTCGGCTCCTACTGTGTTGGCTGGGGTTTTGGAAAGATTTCCAGCTTTTCCCGGTCTTTGTTACCTTCCTGCACTCCAAGTGGAATTGATTTCTCTTCTGTGAGGGATCTGCATCTCCATGCAGGGGGTACCTGCGCCAGCTCAGGAGAGGATACAACAGAACAGCCTGGAGAGAGGTGATGAGTGTGGTTAATGGCACAGAGGGACAAGAGCAGCGTTGCTGCGCAGGCAGGCACAGGCTGGAGGGAGGGAGGTGATGAACAGAGCTCAGGAAAAATCAGGTTTTCCTTCCTGTTCTTCCCTGATAAAGTGAACCGCAGCCCCCAGTGCACTGAGGGATGGAAGGTGCCTGTCCCGTTGCAGGGCTGAGCTCTGTTGCTCAGTACTACAAATCATCTGTGAGTCCAGGACATGGATAACAACGAATCAAAACTCCCCCTTCACCTGCAGGTTCTGCTGTAATGAGCACTGATTCTAAACCACAGTTTGTGACTTTCTGCTTTTGTCCTGTGCCATTGGGGTTTTTGCTGCTGGATGTTTGGCCCCTGCCCCGTTCCACCCATTGCATAGATCAGCAGCGCACTGAAGGTGATGAATTCCCTCTGGGGTCCCGCTCACCTCAGTTTGATCCTAAGTTTGTGCTGTATCTTGCTAATTATAGTTTAGGCTTAAGCCCAAATGCTGCTGATGCTGTTGAAGCAGGGAGGGTTTGGGCTGGTAAAAGGGAGGGGAAAAATACCTGGTGGAGAATGCTTCCATTGGCCTCCAAACCCAGTGTTCCTCACTGGCTCTTCCCGGCTCAGCTCCTTTGTGTCTTAACACGGATGGAACATGAAGCTCAGGCTGGACCGAGCTGCCCTGTGAGCAGGAGCTGCTGCACAGCCCTGCTGGGGACGATGGTTTGGTTTAGGAGATGCTGGCTCGAGCCGGCATTGAGGAGGCAGCAGCCTCTGCTTTCACAGGGCCGCCCCATCGTGCTGTGGGTCGTGGCAATCCCCTGCAGTCCCGTCTGGCTGCCAAAGGTGGCCTATTTTTAGAAGGAGCATAAGCACAGCAGAGGGAGAGCAGCCTGCTCCCTGCCCCTGGGCACCAGCAATGAGCTTCCTGCAGTCGCTGCATGACACAGAGCAACTGCTTCAGTGGGTGCCCGCTCCTACCAACAAAGAGGTTTGCACTCAGCCTTTCAGACAATCTTCCTTTAATACAAAGTCAATATATCTACATACACAGTGGTGTGAAAACCACTTAACTGTTTCAGTTTGAAAGAACAGTGTGAAAGCAACAGCACTTTGCTCTCATACAAAGGAAAAAACCTCCCCCCTCCCCCCACCTTGTCCAGTCAGATTTTGCTGCAACAGACTTAGAAATTTGGGCAACTTTCACACAAATAAGAAGGAAAATCTCGAAGAAGCCTTTCACTCGGTTCTGGTTTTGTTCGCAGTTAAAGACAGGGCCGAGGCGGGAGGGGGGGTTCCGGGGAGCACTTGATGGCCGTGATTAACCCCTTCTAGAAGAATAAAAAAGGACAAGTCACAAAGCAGTGCCCAGGGCAGCGCTGGCCTCGTGCACCTCCACAGGACCCCTCAGCACCTGCACGTACAAGAGCATCTTACCCCCAACCCAGCGCACGGACAGACGTGGGCTGGGGCCTACAACACAACATCCACGGTCAAACCCTGCGTGTGCTGAACTCGCCAGCGTCCTTCTGCCCTGGTAAGACACTGGTGTGGTTTGAATCCCCCAGCTCACCCCCGGCCCTGTTAAGAGTCAGAGGTGAAGGGGAGCGGGGTTGGCGCTGCCACCACCTCCAGGCCTGCCCCTCCAGAGCCATGGGATATGTCTGAAAACCAAAAGAACCCAAAAATAAGGAAATCCAGCAAGGACAGTTTTGTTCTTACATGAGCAAGTTCAACCTTTTAAATGGTAGAAAAGCAATATGTAGAAGTAGCAATTTGCACTGCATTTTTATATATCACAGCCATTACACGTAACATTTCTACAGTGAAAAAATAGACTGTCTTTGAACAGAATATGAACAAATAAGCAAATTTTTCTCTTTAAATTCATTGACTTGATATCTTTGTCTTTTTTTCTTTAAAAAAAAAAAAAAGGAAAAAATACACTATTTAAAAAAAAAGGTAATGTCACTTGTTACAGTTACATCGATGCTTTAAAGAAAGCCACTCACAGCATCTGCCTTGGAACCATCACACTTGGTCTTTCCCACCTATTCCTGCAGCCAGGGCATGGGCGTAGCTGTGCCAATGGGCTCGGGGTGGGCCGGCACCGGGGCAGCCCTGAGGGGCTCTGCACCAGGAGCTGGTGCCTGCTGGAAGGGAATTGCTTGGGCTCCTTTCAGTGGGATGCTCCCGGCAGGAACAGGCCGGGGGAGGCGGCGCTGGGGTTGGGTGAGTGGGCAGTGAGAAGGGGCAGGGGGGGCCCAGCTCTGCTCACATTAATGCCTTTGGGGCAGCTGGAGGTGCTGAGAAGGGGGAGCAGACGCAGGGGAGCTGCCACCTCTACCTGTGGCACTGGTGTGGGAGGGAAGGAAGAGGGAGGGGGCCACAGAGCCCAGGCAGGGTGGGTTTGTGCCTCTCTCTCTCTGTGTGGAATTTTACATATCCTAAAAAAGAAGGTTTGGAATTAGAAGAAATGAGGAATGTTCCAAGTATTCCAAAGGTGAGCTACAAAACCTCGCGCGTGGCAGGGGCTGGCTGCAGGGTGCCTGTAAGCCCAGAATCATCCCAGTGCTGATACTGAGGTTATTAAGACTCCAGCTAGAAGAACTCCTGACCCTAAGTGTTGAGATTTAGTTCCTTTTCTTATCTTCCCCAGAACCCCTCCCATTCTGCAAGTGACTTCCTTTAAAGACTGCCAACTATATTAGTAAATGAACTGAACTCTAATGATGTAACCAAAGTCGGTTCCTTCCCTTCTCCAGCGGTAACGTCGCCAAGGTGTGTTTTAGCTTTTGGATCTGTCTCATGATGTCCGTACGTCCTCCACAGCGAACACCACTTGAGGTAACGAGAGCAGGTCACCACTTATAGCAGTCCTTCAGCAATCTCCTGAGCTGCCTCTTCACGGTCCAGGTTACAACATGGAGTTCCTGAAGGGGTGTTCCTTTCAGTCCTTCCCCCTGCTCCCCAATGCATTGTCCAGATGAAAAGGTACTTCTTCTGATTCAGTTTTGTAAGTTCAAGCACTCCTCCTGGGTCAAAAGAGGCCTTCCAGGACTTAAGTGGTTGGTAAAGTCTGCACAACGGATGGCTTTTTATGTTGCATAGTGATCAAAACTTCCCAGATACTCCAGAGCTGCCTGGTAACAGAACTGGTATTCATCCTATGGACAGGAAAGAGAACCAGCTTCAGAGGTTTGGAACAGCTCCCAGGCTGCCCTGGCTTTCCGGCCGGCCTGGGCAGGAACCAAGCACAGACTCTTTTAATCCCAAAGAGCTGCAAACAACGGGGGGAGGAAACCCCTTCCCTTGATTGTTTGTGCATCTCCTCGACACCCATCATCCCACCAGGAACCCTTCTGAATGGGGCCTGGTTTGGAGGCAGTGAGGTGGGGATGAGGGAAGACTCGAGGCTGGTGGCTGGGGTGGAAGCTTTAAGAGACGTTATAGCTGAGGTGAACTCAGAGCAGCCTGGGCTGAGCAAGCTTCAGGTGAGGTTTCTGCTTGGGTTGGCTTGGTCAGGAAGGTAAAACACAGGCACCAACTCAGCCAGGGCAGCCCAGGGCTTGGCTGCAGCCCTTCTCACTGGGACAGGATAGGTCCCCCCACTCCCCTTACCTCTGTTTGCACCATTGCAGGTCGTTGTGTTCGCAGCATCTTGACTGTCTGGAAAATATCTACAACACCCTCGTAACGCATCCTCTCCAGGACGATGCTCAACGTGATGAACACTCCGGTCCTGCCCACACCAGCACTGCGGGGACGGGAGACAAAGAGGGAGCTGAGTGTTACAGTGTGCAAATGCTGCTCTAAATGCTGAGGCTACACCATGGCTGAGCTGGGTCTTACGCCCGTGTGAGAACTGGAGGTAGGAAAGAGTGGAACTGCCAGAGTGGGTGACCCAAAGGCAGGGGGAGAAAGTGGAATGAAATAAAGAATCAAAAGCTTTGGGTAGTGGTGACCAGCATCAGTGTGCAAATTACTCCCAATGTGTAACATCAGGCTTCTTAAATTACAGACTATGAAGAATGCCTTCATTCTCCTACCCAGGGGATGGGAGGTACAATTCTTGCTTACCCACCCCAGTGGTGTCTGAGATGCAGAACTAGGTTAAGAGTGGTACAAAAGACTTCAAATTCTGCAGGTCAGCTGTTGATTAACAACGTGGTGCCCATCTCCTTCAGAGGATCAGCATTTCATACCTCTCCCTTAGGTACAAAGGGCTAAAGGCCTTGTGGACAGTGACCAGGCCTGAGGGGACGTGAGTTTGGGTGGCAGAAGCAAGTGTTTGTCACCCCCCTCTCCAGAGAGCCCCAAAAATCTGCCTGCAAAGATGGGCTGGGAAAGGAGGGCGAGAACTCCGGGATTTGAATTCTTTCTGCTCTTTCCCATGCAGAGCTGAATGGGATGCTGCCATTGGCACAAGCCTACCTGCAATGGACAGAGATGGGGCCATCCTGGCCAAACTGCTCCTTGGTCTTATGGACCTGGCCGATGAAATCAATGAAACCTTCTCCTGATTTTGGCACGCCCTGTTCCGGCCAGTCCGTGAACTGGAACTGCCGCACGGTTCGGGACTGCCCGTCCTGGGGGGAAACAGCAACACTGAAACACCCTGGACCCACAGGGCAAAGAAAATCCCCCCTGGTGTTGCTGGGTCAGTGAGGGGCACAGAAAGTGAACCAAGTTTGTGTTCTAAGCAGGTGGAGGGGGGCGTGTGTTATCTGGATCCACAGCGATGAAGCTGTGTTGTGGTTGTCAGTCCTGATCTGGGCTCCTGGCAGGGAGCTCTGCTCACTGCAAACCTGCACAGATGGAGGCTGCAGCAAAAGGACCATTCAAGGTGAGGTCGTGGCCTCTCTATCAATCCTGAGGGAGAGGTGCCAACAGTGTCAGAATTACAGCTGACAGGAGGATAAATCTTGTCCTGCCAGGACCAATGAGGCATCCTCCTCCTCAACCTTGCAACGCCAATGAGCAGGTTCTATAACTGGCAACCTCAAAAGCAGGAGCCTGCTTTGAGAGGGAGGGTTCCATTTGCTAAATACACTTCTGAGATGTTCCTTTGGATGAGAAATCGAGACTAAGATTGAGTGAATGTGGCCCTTTAGGTATGAGTAACAGTGCCTCCCCTCCGTGCTATACATCTGCCGTAGGGTGCAGAGGCTCCTGGGGTTTGTATTAGCTGTTTGGAGAGATACTGTTTTCTGCTTTCATCTCGAATAAGCTGCAAGTAAAGCCAGAAGCTGGGTGCAGCTCTACTCAAAATGAGTCACTACTGTGATCAGTGAGCAGAGGTTACAAAACTACTTTCCATCTGTAAGAAGAGTCAAGTATATTCAAGTATAATCTGTGTTTGTGTGCTCACTTCCTCACTGCAACTAATGCGATGCTAATCCTCTCCTCCACTGATGGTAATCCCAGATGTTCACAGAGGAAGTGTTTACACCTCAGTCTTTCCTATGGGAGCTAAACCACACCAAACTCCCTTGTCTTCTGTACCCACCTCCCCTATTGCATGGGTTTGAACCACTCCAGCCCAGCCCCAACCCTCACAAACACATAATGCACCACTTACCCTGGCATCAGTGACCTTGAACTCCCGCAGGATGTACTGGGGCATGTTGTACTCAGCCATGGGATCCACCACGAAGTACTGGTACCGGGCAGAGCGCTCCGCTGGCCAGTACTGATGGCATTTCTCCTGCAGGGACAAAGGAAGGGCTCCATTAGCCCTTGTGCTGCAGTCTCCCCCCGTGCTCCTCCTCAGCACGCACTCACCCGCCCCATCTCACGCAGCTTTGTCAGCATCACCACGATGGTGGAGTTGTTCTCCCACAGCATCCTCCAGAAATCCTCAGTGGTCTCTGCCAGTGGCCCTTGAGTAGCAATGTAAGCCTTCTGCTGCCTGCAGGAGAGCCCAAACGCCGCGCTGGGTCAGTGGGGTGGGGGGAGCTGCTTGGGAAGAAGCTTTGGGAAATGCATGCAAAGGCTGGAGAGTAGGAAACCAAACGGGAATGCTAGGGAAGAACAGGGCCAGTGCAAGGCCTAAGGGGGCAGGAGGTGGCTCTGGTGCTAATGGTCAAACCTCCCTGACTACATTTCCCAGGAGGATGTCCTGGGTGGAAGAAGGTGCAGTAATGTGCACGTGGGGTTGCTTTACTGCCTCAGTTAAGGCTCAGCTTTAGCTGCCTGGGTTCTGAGCACACCAGGGGAAGGCTGCAGCCCGGGGCATGGATTGCCTGTGGGAAGCTGTCAAAAGTCATACAGAAGTAATAAAAAGACTCATCTGTTTTTAGCAACCTCCCACTGGCACAATCCACCCTGCACTGACACTCTATGTTTAGGATGTGCAGCTGGAGAAGGGTTTGGTTTCTTTTAGGGAATAAGGAATTTTAAGATCACAGGGAATAAAGCTGATCAGAAGGTTCTATTTGAGTCTGTGTGCAGGCTGCTGGCCATCAGGAAGAGGGTATACACCTCGAGCATTGTACCACTGTGTGTATGGAACAGAACAATCGACTCCTCCTGTTAAGACCTAGTCCAGCCCTTCCTGCCTCTGCATGCTTGGATTCATACCCAGAGACCTCGCAGAGTGTGGTGGGCAGCAAGGTGCTAGTTACCTGTAGCCATCGATGAAGCTGGCATTGATGTAGTCTGACCCCTCCACTCCTCGGATGGGCTGGAGGCAGACCCGTGTGGTCTCGTAGGGCATGATGTTCACCAGGCGGTTCTTGAACTTGTTGCAGGGGAGGTTGGCGCTGATGAACCTGGAGGTGTGAGCTTTGGAGTTGGCAAGGCGCTGCGGGCAAAGCAGAGGCACAACCATTGCTCACCTGTTTGGCTTTGGCTTGAGCCCTGTTGAGACCACTTGCCCCCCATGTCCCACTGCACTGTCCTGCCTGCTGGGGCCTCCTTTTTATTTGAAGGGAGTGGGGACAGAGCCCAAGACCTTGCCCTGAGCGAAACCTCCCAGAGGAAAAGTTAGAACCCCCTCATCTAAGGAGGGAGCAAATACAACCTCCCTGTGCAATGATCACAGCAGCCCCCTGGGAACAGCAGTAGCATAAGTCAGAAAAGTAATTACTTCTCTAACATGGACTCAGAAAGTTCCCATCAGCCTTATAAAGGTTCCCTGTGTGCTATGGATGCAGCAGAACAACGCTCCTGTGAGGAACACGGAGCCTTCCCCAGGGCCTGCTGTCCCCATCCAAGCATCTGCCATTACCTTGAACTCCAGCTCCATGCCTGTCACGTGCTCTCTGGCTTCGATCTGTGCCAGCTTCTGGATGTAGGTGTAGAGATTCCTGGCTGGGACCTCTGTGTTGCCACAAGCAACAGCCTCAAGCAAGGCATCGTGTATAAAGCTGTACTGGTCTTCTGTCTGTACCATGTAGTTGCGCTGTGACCTCATGAGGGTGACGTGCCCATAAATGTCCACTGTCTTCTCATGCTTTATCCTCTCCAGCATGGCATCGATCACAATGAAGCAGCCAGTCCGTCCAACGCCCGCGCTGGAAAGGAAAGGGAGAAGATGAAGCAATGACTTGTTCCACCGCTGAAGAAGGGTTTTCCCTTCCATGAGTGGGGGTCTTTCCACTGCCACAAGCTGCAGTAAACACAGGATAGAAAGAGATGCACAAGGCCAAGAGGTGAACAAGAGACAGTGCTTGGGAAGGAGCCACAGCTACTGATGGAAGGTGCGAGGCTGCCCCTGGTGATGTGCCTGTTGCCCCTCTCCACTGATCTGCCCCGTTTCTCCTGCCTCTTGCTCTGTGACAGCCTCAGGACGCAGCTCTTGCACCAGACACCCACTTACGACAATTCCAGGTAGGAGGCTGTGGGCTGAACTGAAGGCTGGCCTGATCGAAGGGTTTAAAAAGCACCTTTAATCACTCAGACCTTTCAGCAGCTCAGAAGCTACTGATGTTGTAACGGGTAACACGTGTCACCTCTTTTCCTCGGTGTGCCTGTGCGTCGAGGTAACGTCAAACCTGTGTGGAATGGCATTTGTGCCTCAGCAGGCTTCTGTGGGTCCAGGCACTTGCTGCTGTTAATAAAGGGTTTCCTTTTACCATTCCAGTGCAGCCCCTTTCTTCCCAGAGCCCCCCTGATCTGTGTTAATGACCAGCACCGGACCCAGGCAGGTGACTGGAGCTGTGGCAAGAATTCAGCAGCTGATGTGGGCGCTGGGCTCTGCACGTTGTGGGCTGACAGCTCTTTGTTCAGCCTCTGAGGTACGTGGTAACTGCCATCTGCAAGGTTAGTGATAAGTTGCCCACTTACAAAGCCTGGTTAGAGGCAGGATTAATTTCCCCCAGCAGCCTGTCTAGAACTCAGATGTCTTCCCCCATTGGAGAGTAAGCTGCAGGTTCCTCCACACCTGCCTGAGGAACACCGGGATGTATCCAGGTTGAGGCTGCAGGCATTCCTCTTGGGCTGGAAACTGAATCAGGGAAAATACCTGCCCCAAAGCAGCTTCCAGTCTGTCATTATCACAGTGGCTGCAGCACTCAAAAACCCCTCTTGCAATCACTGTCAGCTCTCTTCTTGACAGCAGCTCTGCCTCCCAAACACCCGCTGCAGTGACACCAAGCAGCTTCCTAGGTCCCATCCATCCTCCTCCTTTCTCAGTGTGACAAGAAAGAACCCCTACACACAGAACCAGACACCGGCACAGCACAGGCTGCTTCCCACTGCTAACATGAGCCGAGTGCTTGGTGCAAACTGCACCCCTCACTCATCAGCTCAGGGAATTCTGCACTCAATGAAAACCCCAAGGAGCCTCCTCAGATGGTGTCTGGGACAGGAGAGCTCTGGCTGGGCACTCGCTAGGAGGCTGCACCCATCTCCTAGGTGCAAATCCACATCCTTCCAAGCAGCCTCCCTTGCAGACGGCCCCATGCAAGAGTGGGGTGAAGGAAATCAGTACCTGCAGTGCACCACGATGGGACCAGCATCGGGGGGGTTGCAGGTTTTCACCCGTCTCAGGAAGGCCAGGAACGGGGTTGGGTACTCTGGAACACCGTGGTCAGGCCATGCTGTGAACTGGAACTGGCGAACCTCCCGCTTCTCACTGGAGCCATTCTGCACAGACAGAAGGGCACCATGAGTAATGGGAGGTGCCAACACAGGCCATGCCCTGCCTGTGCTGCGTACAGGGAGCCCAGCTTCAGGATAAACCCAGGATAAAGCTCACCTTATGAAGGGAGAACGTTCGAACGCAGAACGTGGCCAATTCAATGGTATCCAGTAACGTCACCTGAATCATCCCATAGGTGTCTGTACCTCGGCCTGGCCAGTACTGGTCACACTTTATCTGGAAGACAAGAGGCACTGATGAGAGCTGAACAAACCCTGCAGGGAAAGCCCATTCCAGAACTGTCTTGCGCTACCCAGGTTGCAAAGGGGAGGGAAGGCACAAGAACTCTTTCCAGAGCACCACAACAGGGACAAACCCAGCGTGAAAAGCTCCTACTGACTAAGCACAGCCTTTGATGCACCACATCAATCATGTAGACAATAGACTGGAATAATCCTGAAGACTAGAGTGAATGTACTGGGGCTTGTTAAACAAGAGAACTGAATGTGAAACTTGCCACATGATTAACTCTGAGACAGACCTACAAAGCATGCAGTGGGATTGAGTGTCCTCTTCTCTTGGAGTTGCAAAGGAGGCTGCAGCTTTCCAGGGTGAATGCTTCGGGTTTTTTTCCAAAGCAATGAATCACGGGACTTTTAGGGTGCTTTGCAAAGCAACAGCAATCCCCCACTGACATCCATGTGGGCTGCAGATCAAAGGGATCTGCTGTTCCCCAGCCCTACCCTCCAATCCCCCAGGATTATGACTAACCAGTCATCCCTCTGCTGCATCTTACCCGTGATTTCTCCTCCAGCTTAGTCATCATAACAATAGTGGCTGAACGCTGCTCCCACACCATCCTCCAAAAGTCTCCAAAGGTCTCTGGCAGAGGCCCCTGCGTGGCAATGTAGGCATTCTGCTTCCGATAGCCATCAATGTAGTTGGCATTAACGTAATCACTGCCCACAATTCCTGCATTAAATCAGCAAAAGCAAGTCAGTGAATTGCACAGGGCTTTCTATATAGCTGGAAGCATGAGGAGAACTTCGCAGGAATGTTGGTACAGAGAATTCCCCTGCAAAAGTATTGGGAGACATCGTGGCTCGATGGGTTAGAATCACAGCTGGGAGTAACAGGCTTTTTGCAAGCTTCTCCTAGCTCAAGCTCCTGCCTTGAGGGTCTGCATTGCAGGGAGACAAATAACTGCTTGCACAAGGCATTAAAGAGACAGAATCTCAGGCTTTGAAATCATGGTCATCTCACTCGTGTGCTAACAGGAGCAAAAGTCCTGGTCCAAGGCTCTTACTTCTCTGGTCCCAAAAGGACGAAACTAAGTCCTTGTCCTGGAACACCCAGCAAATGGCAGCAAATGGAGCTGGTTGACGCACTGTGCTGCCCATAGTCTAATTCCAGGTGGTGAGCTACAGCTGGGCAAAGCAAGGAATAAAACCAGGCTTGATTCAGCCAGGAAAGGCTTTGAAGTGGCAGCCTCTGACTTGCTCTGAGCTGTCCGCTGTCGTTTTTAGGAGCGGGCTTTTTCCTATTCATGAGTTCCAGGCTATTGAGTTACAGCTGCTTTGCCCATGTCCTTGCTTGAGGGCTTCGATATGAGTGGCAGGAGGTGCTGCCAGAGCGAGGAGGGTGACTGGGCCATGGCAGCAGCAAAGTGCTCTGAAGTGAGAACAGACCCTGGCAAGCGCCGATGCTCAGGCTGAGCTTCAGAGAGCCACGGGGCTGGCACCGAGGAGCTGCTGGCGAGGGGCAGGTTCCTGCCACCCCATGATTAACTCTGTACCAAGCGCTTAACTCCTGCCTCCAGGGGAGCCAGCAGGAGGGGAGCGGTACCGAGATGAAACTGGGCTGCTGGTCCCCATCCTGCTGCAGCAATAGCCTCGTCTGCTGGCGAGGTGCAATCCATGCCGAATTGCCAGCCAGCCCTCAAGGGTACTTGGTAATTTCAGCTGCTGGGAGAAATGGCTTTTGATTAAATTTCTGGAGGGTTCCCTGCCTCCATTCCTGCCCAAGCTGAGATTCCAGGAGGGAAAGTGGCTGTGCAAGCAGCAGCGGGAACGTGATCAAGGCTGAGCTTCCGGAATTAATCTCCTCTCCAGCCCCCTCGGGTCCACTCTGTAATTTCAAATGGTGGCCATGAGCCCCTGCAATGTGTCGCTGTGACAGGCCCAGTTACAGAGAAGTCCCAGAATTAAAGCCACTGCTTCTTCCTGACCAAGCAGACGGCAGCAATCTGCAGCCTTGACAAATCCAGCTTTAAAACAAAGAGAAAGCAACAACTAATTCCTCCAGCTCCTTTCATCTTCCAGCCCTCAGCATGAAATACAGCCTGGGAGGGAGGAACACACCAGCCAAGACATGTCAGAACCTCTCAGATGCTTGAAAATTAAGCCCTGGCCAGTCATACTTGCACCATCGCTCCCTCACGATGCCACTTGGGTAGAGATGGCATTGCTGCCTGCTTCCAACTCCTTCCTAAGAGCCAAGACCAGCCCAAAGAGCCCTTCACTTCTACACTTGTGCTCTGTTCTTTCCCCTTGAATGACAAGGCAACTTTTTAGAGCCATTGCTTGGCTCATACAATATTAATCTCAGAAGCAAACCAAGCCAGAACAGAGTCATCTTCACAGTCAGAAAGGTTGCAAACCCTCTAATGGCAGACAGGACCAAACCAGATTTGTGCAGCTTTTTGGCAGATCACCACGACCTGTTGTTACCTCAGAACAGCTCTGCCACTTCTCCACGTCCCTCAGCATTACCTCGGCACAGGGGGATTATTCCAGCAATTTCCTTGTCACGAAGGCTTCTGCATTAACCTTTCCATTCAGCAGGGGGTTATTAGGACATCCCATATCCTCTCTACTCCGATGATCAGCTCTTGGCGATGCAAGACTGGTCTTAAATGCTTTATCTGTCCAGCACAACCACACGCAACCCAAGACGATGGAATTAAAGTATTGTCTCAGCAGCAGCAACCAAAGCATGTTCCCTGTTCAACCCCATCATCTCCTCTCCACCATAAGCCCCTCTTATGCCAGCGTGCACCAGAGCAGCTCTGTTAAGAGCCACGAGTTGTGAAATCCAATGTAAATTTCCTGGCTGCACCATCACTCACATAAGAAACTCAAGAAATAATTTCTGACCTATGAGGCTTCCACTGACCCCTTCTTCTGCTGAGCCTTTCATGGGCCAGGACTGCAGCAGGAGCTGCACAGCAAGCAACCTTCACATCAGTACAGCTCAGGAGCCACACCTCTGCTGTGCTGCTGACACTCGCATTGTACAATTTGCCCAGGGCTTACTTCTCATTCATCCCCTCTACAGGTACACTCCACATCCACTGCCACCCACTGACCTGTTCCTGCTCCCTCGAAAGCACTGTGTGGTCTGAATGGTTCCCATTAGTCAGGAATGCATTGAGCCAAGATCAACAAGCAGAGGGAAGAGAGTTTCTTGCTAAACCAGCTCTTGGAATGAGGGACTACAAGGAATGTGCAGCCACCAGAATGTAACCAACACCTGCTTTACAGAGGCATCTCCTTGCGAAACTCCCAGGGAGATGTTAAGAGAATATAGAGGGTAGCAGGGAAGGGAGAAGAGCATTTGCCCTGCAGCAACTGCAGGTGCTACCACACAGGAGCGGAGGTGCTCAGTACCTTCAATGGGCAGCAGGATGACGCGTGAGTGGTCGTAGGCAATCACGTTGGCGTATCGGTTTTTGGGCTTGTTCACTTCCAGGTTGGAGTGCTCCCAGGTGAACTGCTGGCCAGGGTCAATGGACTGCAGGAATTGGGAGAGAAATGAGAGTCACAGAGGGGAAAAGCACCAAATCAAGCTCTCAGTACCTAATTCCACATGGGACAGACCCTGGCTCTGAAGATGGAGCTCAGGAACACATTGTTCACCATTTGCTTCCCTCAAGAACTGATCATTAGTGTGGAAAAGCCCCAGCCTGGTGGCACATGGTGCTTATGTCCCATCTCCCTTGGTCCCAAGTGCACCCAGAGCAGTACCTGACACAATTCCCCCTCTGGCATGGTGCAACCTGGAGGCAAAAGCATCAGTGCAATTCCAGGCTGCAACACAGAGGCCTTGGAGCCTACTTCCGCACTGGATTAGTTACAGCCCTGCTGATAAACGGCCAGCAAAGGGGAGAGAACAGGAACAAGCACATCAGGATGTATTTATGAAATGATGAAGAGCCTCAATCTGTGCATGGTTAAACTGAACAACCATTAAGAGAGCATAAATACACCAGTGTCTCGGTGAGTACTAATACCTAAGAAGAAGATGATTAAGCTAGGACAAGGTTTATAACCACATGTGCTAATGGGATATGAAACATCAGGGAAAAAAACTTGCTGTCATGGGCAGCAGAAAGGGACTTGGCTGCTCTGTATAGAGCAGAGACAGCAGAGAGAACATTACTTGGGGCCACAACTCAAAGCTGAAGGTCTCCCAGGTCTAAAGGGAGGAAGCACCATGGAGCCTGGCTGGGTGCATGTGAGGAGCATGTCTGCCTGGACAGAGGAGGGGTGAGGACCCTGGCCTTAAGAAAAGGAATCAACAGGGTTTTTTCCTAGAAGGAATGAAGGAGTAAACAGTGAAATGCACTGGAGAGAAAAATCCTCTCTCCTGTGCTGGTGATTTATGCCAGGTTTGGGTGGTTGCGTTGAGCTTTTTTTCCCCCCTCTAAAGTCCAGCTGTCCCAGATAACAGAAATTAGGTTAATTACATTTACCTCCAAATCCTCAGCCAGCAAATTAAATAAAACAAGGGCTTAATTCCTTCATCATTTGCAGAGCCCTTGGGGTTTGCCTCAGTTGGAGGCTTGGCAGGAACGTGCAGAGCTGCCTTTCCCGCTGTTCGCTTTCCCTCTCCCTGCCACTGCTGGATGCTGGGACAGGGTCCTGCACACACCGACCTGGATTCATCCCTCTGATCCCTCGCCACACACCCGCTGCCCTTCCCTGCCTGTGCTCACCCCAGAGCTCCCCAGGCACAGCTCAGCTCCAGTGATGGCACAAAACCACCTCACAAAATGCCCTCTTGTTGCTGCGGAGCATCTCTAACTAAAGTGTATTTGTACCATTGTAACGTGCCTGTTTGCTCTCCATCCCTCTCATCATGCCTCGTGCTCACTTCATTAGTGATGTTTGTTTAGCTCTGGCTCTCCCAGCAGAGGAGGTTGTGCTGGAATGAAGCCAGGGCACTTGGGATATTGCATTATGCAAATCAGCCTTTGAAATCTGGATAGAGCATATTAAGAGGCTGCTACTCCCCCTGCACCCCACCGCGGGGTGAAAGACCCCAGCAGAGCAAACCCCTTCCCAGGGGGTGCAGAGCTGTGAGGATGGAGCTGCTTCACGCATGACGATGTTTGCAAGTCAGACCAGGGAGAAACCATCCCAGAACCAGTCCTTTGTTCAGGAAATATCCCCTTGCAATCTGTCTGCAAACAGCACTGGGCAGTCCAGACTAGTTATCAGTGTGAAAACATGAGGGCATTTGATGTCTTTGAACAACAACAAAGAACATTCACTCATGTGGTCAATCTGCAGTGAAAGCAGCCCATGTACCGGTGGCCTCAGCAGCACCATTGGGATTTAACCAGTGCTGATGCAGCCGCAGTACCAGGAGTGGACAGGAGCAGGTTTGTGCCAGCACACAGTCCTTCCCTGTCTGCTAATGAGGATACCATGATACACATTGGCAGAGGTAATGAGGGTCTATGATGCTCTTCACCTTCCCCCCCTCAGGCTGCCTTGGGATTGGCCCAACCCCTTAGCCTTGGCAAGGTGGGAATTTTACAGCCTGGGATAGTAATTGGGAATGCTGGTTGCTGCAGGAGCCCAACTGAGTACTGCACATGAGCAGGAAGGAGACAAAAAAGAGCACAGAGCCCCCAGCCAAGACATGGAAGGTACAAATCATCTGGTTTTCTCAGCTTTATCTCCGTGGCTGCTGATTGTCTCAGCTGTGAGGACTTACTGCTCCTCTCGATTAACTTCAGCTATCCGAACCCAGGTATTGCATTCCTTGGCTTGGTCCCCTCCATGCTCAGCATTAAGACACAGGCACCCCCCAGGGACAACTCCCCATCCCATCTGTCTGGCTGCCACCTTCCAGAAATGCATCCCTTTTCCTGAAGGGAGCTCAGACCCTGCCAAGATTCTTGCTCTTTGGCCAGGAATGGCTCACAGACCAAGCCTCTTTCTGATCTGGAACTGAACCTAGCAAAGCACTGAGAAGGACTTCATTTTCAATACACAAATAGCTTGTTTTATGTCAGCTAAACCCTTCTGTTTATGTGGATGAGGGCTGAATTCCCTGATTCCTAGCTCTGCAAAGCCACGCACAGCACTCACTCTTGCTCATACCTCATACTCTTGGGACAATTTCAGGTTATCATTAGCTTTGAGATGCTCTGTGTGTTCAGCCAGCTCGGAAACGGGGATTGGTGGGTGGCTGAGCATACCTAAAAGACAAGACAGCGGGAAAAGAATCTCATTTAACAATACCTGAAATGCACCACCACTGCACATGTTATAAGAAAGAAGAAACAAGAAAGGAAAATAAATTACAATGTAAGATCTGCAATGAAAGTAGGGAGGTTAGAAGAGAAGAATTCAGGGCTCGAAATTGTGTCCTTGGAAGTAACAAATCAAAATCAAGGAAATAATAAAACCAGTAAAATGAGAGTGTTCCCGTGATGGCCCCGTTTTCAATGTGTAAATCAGAGCAAACCAAAAAGGAAAATCCAAAGAGCAGATGCGTGTGAGCGATTCCAATAGTGGACTTCAAATGAGCAAACGCTGCCAGAGGAACCTACGCAGCAAATGTTCCAGCACCCGCAATGATCAGAAACCAACTCCAACACAAAAGAAGGGAAGGGGCAGCGATCCAGCCAACCATGGTGATGTGGGGCAGGGGAAGGGAATGCAGATGGGGGGAAGCAGGGGAGGCTTTTCAGGAATTGTCCTTTGCACAGCCACTGGCTCTGTAAGCTTCTTGGTGAGCTCATGGACGTGGTGGCCTAAGCTTCACCGCTCCAAGTGTGCAACCAGGTACGGAAATGGGAAGTACTGGCTCCTCTTCCTGCTCATGGCTGGTGGATGACGTTCCGCCTATAGCGCAGCCGGCAGATGGCCAGTGCTGCTCTGTCCTCACCCTCTTCCACGTACAGGGCAGGTTGTGCCAGCCCTGCCACAGCCTCTGCTGGGGATGCCATTACCTTTTGTGATGGATGGGGAAGCAAAAGATCCTCTTACCCCTTCTCAGACTAAGTGATGGGAAGCAATTTGCTGCGGAGACTGATGCCTTCTGACCCTGGCTCACCCCTGCAATCCTCACCAGCACTCCGCTGTGCTGGTGCTGATGCATTCAGTATTGCCAGGGAACAGACTTGTTCTTCTCTAAGGCACACTGGAAGGTCACGCTGCATCAGGCTGAAGGCACATCCCAGCCGTGAATGGGGCTGAGCAGCAAAGGCAGTGCCTCGGTTTCCAGCCTGAAGTGTGATTTGCACATCCTGCTCCAAGAGGGGCAGCTGGAGCTCTGGGAAGAGCAGGGATCCTTCCCATCCTCCCCTCCCAAATAGCTACACTAGAAAACAAGGTGGAAAAGCGCTCCGTGCTTTGCTCATCTGCATTGGATCATGTTCTTCCAAAGGCTTCCCATGCTGACTGCCAGCCGATCCCGCTGCGAGTGACAGCGGATAGGCAAGGGCAGGAGCATGCCGAGAAGCCCTGGGCAGCGCCCCCAATGAGGACAGGAGTGGAGAAGAGATGGAAGCCAGGGAGAATTTCGAGCCCCGTGGGTGTTGGTGTGTGACAAAGCAGTGGCGGTGGCAGCAGCATGGTCAGATACTCTGAAAACTCAGCACAGAGATGGCAAAGCAAGCATGACATCCTCAGTTTTACAGTGACTTCTGGAGAGATGCTGCCTCCCCCAGGCCTGGGGACAGGATGAGTCTGCAGAGTGGGCATCTGAGCCACCACTCAGACATGGTTCTCCTAAGCTAACTGGACCTTTAGTGTAGCCACCACTCAAACCAGGCATCTTGTGGCTAACTAGGCACCAGAAGTCTGGCTGAAAATAGAAGGGGCAGGGAGGGAATAGACAAAAAACCCTCACAAAAACAACCCTGAAGTATTCTGGAGCCCGCCCTGGCTCCATTCTAATCTGCTGAGGATCAGGGCAGGAAGCACCTCCCTGCTCACAGGGGAAAAGCTCTTAAGTGTGTCTTGCTGTCCTGTAGCCCATTGCTCCTGGACACAGATTTCTCCTCTGCTTCTCACCCTGGACTGGAAGGTGGCTGCCATCCAGCCCTGTATCACAGCCTGGATGCACACGAGGGGTGTTGGAAGAACTGGTCCTCTCTCTGCCCAAGTGGGAGGGGAAGGCCACCATGGCCCAAGCTAAGAGCCTGAACCAAGTTAACATCATAAACCCTTTGCTCAATGTCTGTCCCTCTGCTTCTGAAAGTAAGGGCTGAAGAGGGCAGGAAACACACCTTGAGCTGCAGCATTAAAGCCAAACACTACCCAGAAGAACTCCTGGCAACCCAACAAGCTGCCTCCAGATCTCTCCCTGACTTCTTTCCCCTTGGGCTGGAGGCAGCCGGGCAGCGCTCGGCCCAGCAAAAAGCTAGAGGTTATTTGCTTCAGAACAGAGCAGTAACACAAAACCCACCATGGCAAACACACAGGCTGGAAGGAAAAATATCCACAGAGAACCCCAGCAAGAAAAAGCAGCCCAGATCCTCTTTGGCTCAGAAGTGATGGAGCAGTATGGCATTCTCTCTGTATGGGAACGGCCCACTGTGCCAATCTGCAATGGGAGTCACATTCCCCCTGAAGGCATTTCACAAGTTTCCTTCATAAAAGCTCCAGGAAAATTCATCACTGCGACCAGCTCCTGCCAACCAGCTCTGTCTCTTTGCTGGGGGACATCCCCACCTCCCCCTCGCTGTGAACAGCCCCTGGCTGTGAGCACATGGCCACTTGTCTTGTTTTGCTGCTCTTAAAGACACAAATCTCCTTGTGGGATCGATTTCTGGGGCTCCTTAGAATAAAAGAAGACCGGAAACCTCGGCACGGATAAACACTTCCCTGGTCAAAATGCCAAGTGCATGGGGGCTCCCATTAAGGCCCAGGAGGGGTCTGGTATGAAATGAGCCAGGAGTGGTACTTCCTGGTGGCATCAGCGGCACCGCGGCAGCAGCTGCAGCAGCTCCCCTTTTGTCTGCTTTAATTCAATACCTCTTTGTAGAGATGAAGGGAACTGGCTCGCAGGTTCCTCTGCTCAGTGGCCTCCTGGCTACCTGCAGGGCTGCCAGCCAGGGAGCTCTCCCAGCAGCAAGGGGGGCAGAGGGACCATTGCCATGGGCTGAGGGTCAGCCAAGGATCAGTGAGGCTGGAAAAGCCACACAGACCCCCTCTGTTCTAATGACAGGGTTAAGGGGAGGTGGCAGGTGGACTGGGACAGTATTGACAGGAGTATTCAATCCCAAAGAGATCAAAATTTGGATTAAACTATCCAGAGAAGCATCTCAGCCCTCCCATCTCTGAGCACAAGCAGCAGCACAAGCAGCAGCTGCGACTTCACATTTGTCAGCTCACATCTACCCCCCCATCCAGCATTAAAACAATAAAATCAAACCCACCCAGCAAAGCTGGGATCTTGGCTTCTAATGGGATGAAGTCTTCCAGAGGCAGTCTCATCTAACAGTTCAATCACTTGAGTCTCTCTAATCTTATCACAAAAGACTTGATTCTCTGTGCAGCAGCCAACTTGCCAGCAACGTCACCCTAACATCTGTTCCATGAGCCAGGGCCCATCTATCCCTGCAAAGCCACTGTGCCTGGATGGCATTCTGCATGAAACCAGGGTGTGAGGAGGACCACGGTCAGGCCTCTGGTCTTTGTGCTCCTGGAATAACGTGTTGCCAAGGAATAGACACCTGCCACAGATGGGAAATGGCTCCTTCCTCATCCGACAGGAAAAGGTGCCTGTGTGGCTCTTTCCACAAAAAGGCAGGGGCTCCTCAGCTGCTGCTCTGGCTTTTCGCTTTCCCTGCTTTAAGAAGCAATGGACATAAAAGCACAGGCACACACACAACGCTCACACATTGGGACACAAAGAACACTTCCTGCCCGGGAGGGACATTTAGCCAAGCTTCAGAAATGAAACATTTTGACAACGGGGGGGAAAAGGAACCCTCAAACCCAAGGTCTTTCTCCTGAAACAGCAAGAGAGACTCCGAAGGACGGGCAGTGTCCAACGCTGCTACCTGGGGCTCTATTCTGCTGATGCTACCCTCGTCTGCAAAAGGCCTGTTTGATACTGTAAAACTGGAAGCGCAGTTCAGACAAACAGATGGCACAGAAACGGGGATGAGATGGGCAAACACTGCAGGAATACAGAGAATTTGGCAAAAAATAAGTATTAATAATAACAGGAACAAAACAGAACTGGAAAAGGAAAGCGACAGAAGAGAAAAAAACTAATAATGGGGGGGAAAATGAAACCAACGGGAACAAAAACACACAGGAACTAACTTTCAAAGTCAAACTCAGGGTCACTGAGAGGGCTGCTCAGACCAGAATCTGCAGAAAACAGTAAAAAATAAATAAATAAAATATACACTTGTTTAAAAATTTCATGCTAATAAACCAAAAAAACCAACATAAATCTGAAGAGGAAAAGAAAGTTATTTTTGAGCTGCTCAGGCGAGGCCAGGATACCAACATGTGCTGGGCTTTCCCCTCTCTGAGCTGCTGAGATGCTCATGCATGCCCCCATGCCCAACTCCCCTCTCTGTTTGGCTGCTGGGGACACCATAGAGGCTCTGCTGCTGGGTCCTCTGGCTGGAGAAAAGCCCACAGGTCCTCTTCTAAACCACAATGTACAGAATTCAAATTCCTTTAGCTCAGACAGCACTTCCCTATGAACTGCACCACAATCTCTCCATCACCACCAACGCACTCCAAGCTCTGATTTTCCATTTCCATCTTCACCCAACTCTTTGCAAAATTCTGTGGGAGGCAGTTAACAAACTCCCAAATCCTTTAAAACCTCTCTCTGCTTTACAAGCTATAGAGCAGTCAATGAGCTGGATAAACTCTTTGGCTAGATAAACTCATAAAGGAAAGGTGACATCTTTCTAAAGCTAGACTGGACAAAACCCTTCAAAGATGTGCAGACCTTTGCCCAGCAGAGCGTTAGTGGCAGGTCTGCACGCCTGAGCCACCTTTTCCAAGCCTCTCAGATCAGAGGTGCAGCATGACCAAACCAGCAGGGTCAATGAAGACAGACTCACTCATCTATCCAACACTTGGAAGTGCCCTCAGCTGACTCAGTTACCCTGTGGAGACAAGGAGAAATACCCAGCAAGGGAAACACATGGAACAGCACTTCCAGCTGCTTCTGGGCACCCAGGCTAAGCTGGATGGCCACAACCTGTTACCTTTAATTTGATCTCAATGTAGATTTTCCCCGGGGCAGCTCAGCTCTTTCTCTTGGGTCTCATGCCATCACTTCAAGCTCCCAGAAGGCAACCTGAACACTCCCAAAGGGAGCTCCTACTTGCACCCAGTATACAACACTGAGCCCAGAGAAACCCAAACTGGTGCTGAGCTGCAGCTGGGAACAAAGATCTCAAACACCTTCAGACTCTCCTGCATGAGCTGATTCAGGGACCTGCTGCTGAACTGCTCTGTGTTCAGTCCCTGCATGCTGGATCGAACATTGTCCTATCCCTCCACTGAGACTCAACCATTCCTAAGCTTGGGCTGCTACCAGTGGGTTGCTCCTGACTGTTTTTGATACAAAAGCCTCCGCTCAGTGCTGCCTTTGTGCTTCCCTCTGGGTACCCATTGGCCTACCAACCCTACTCTAAGAAGACTCACACAACGCTAAGGACAGGACTGAGATGGTAAGGGGAAACAGGAGCTGCAGAAACATTACTAACAAGCACAACACAGCAAAAAAATACAAACAAACTGAAAACAACAGCCAGCCCCCAAAAAGCACAAGAAATTCCCTTCCAAATCCTCAAGCACCAGGAATCGGAGGCAGAGGTGTGTACCAGAGTGCAGGCACTGCTCAGCATTGCCAAGCGTCTGTCTGTGTGAGGACATGCCTGCGCCAGGCTGGGCCAGTGGTGGCTTGCAGAGGTGCCATGCAGGCAGCTTAGACATGCATGTGCATGGGACACACATGTACAAAAGGAGGGTGCTTCGAGCTGCTCTGCCCAGGAGTGAAGTGCAGTTACACGCCTGCTCAGCGGCTGTTTGCAGCGATGGGGTATGCACGAAGCGAGGAGATGCTGCCTCAAGCAACCTGGTGAACCCCTGGGGCAGGCCTGGCTCCTCCCTGCAGTGGTTTGGCACGTATGCGACAGCACGAGGTCCAGATGTGGCTGAAGCCCTGGGTGCTGGGGAACATGCCACGCTTCATCTCCATCACCCCACGGTGTGGGGCATGGCGCAGCACGGCAGCACTGGTGGTCTGGCAAAGCCTGGCACGGCCACGGCTCCTGCAGCTGCACGCATAGCCCAGAATGCACCAATTTAGTACGTGGGAAAGCCCTTCATCCTGCCTTGCTGGTGCTGAGTAGAGCCTGTGCAAGGTCCTTGGGGTTTCCCAGCAAAGCTTTTGTTCAGCAGGCTTGCTTAGCATAGACAAGGCATGAGGTTCCTTGGCTGCATCCTGGGTGTCAAAGGCAGCACTGCAGCAGCCTTCCCGCAGGCAGGAAGGGGCTTAAGGGAAGGGCAGTTTGCTCCACTGCTGCCTTCCCAAGTGAGAAAGGCTGGTTAGCAGCTGGTTACCTGGAGTCTGGAAGTTGATGCGCCTCATTTCCACAGGGTCCTTTGGGTGATGCGGGGTGATCTCCGCGTTGTTCAGGAGACATTTTGTTCGCGGCTCCGAATCCTTCCGTTTGCTTTAGAAAACAACAATGATAAAAAAAGGACTGAAAAAACCACCCCCAAAACCCCCCAAACAAAAGACAAAGCAACTTATGGGCCTTTTAGTCCCTTTTGATTTTTCAGCTCCTCAGGCCATGTTGAGACCTGAGCATAGCTCCCATCAAAACCAGGGTCAGATGGTTTAGATCCTTAGCCAAGGATCTAAGGTACATAAAATGTCTCAGAAAGGGGATGAGGCTTGGAGGGGTTTCAGTGCTGCACTGGATGGGTTCACATCACCCCAGCAGCTTTTGGACAAGCCTGGAAGCTCCTGCTCACAGCAGCAGTACAGGAAGGAGCAGCTGAGGTGTATGAACTCCCTACCTGCACAGACAAGCCTCCTCTGAACTCTGCAGAGCTCAGCAAGCAGAAACCTTCCAATGCTGGCCGAGCCATTCCAGCCTGGAAGGATCCGAGCCAAAGCAATCATTTGGAAAAGTACAGAACCTTCTGCCTGTGACCTTGGCCATCAAATCCTGCTATTGCTCTGCTGGCTTGTTTAGGAGCTCTCGGTGCCTTGCTGCATACAGAGAAGTCAGAGCAGTGGTTTTCAACCTGTTTTGATCTGCAGAACCCTGAAAATCTGGGTTCAAAAACCAGTGCAGACACATCCTCTCCCACCACAGCTGGGCCTGCTGAGATCTGTCTCACCTCCTTGCCAGAAGCTGAAGCCTGCTCCAATCTGCCAGCTGAGCTGCACATACAAGTGCTTCCTACTGTATTTGCCTCAAAATGGCAAAGGTTAACTGAGGCAATGAAAAGCCTTTGCTGATGCAGCTTCCTCTCCTTGAAAAACATTTGGAAGCAAAGTCCAGTGCTGGTCTGGAGCTGTGACAACCTCTAGCAAGAGAACAGTGCTGGGAGCAGAACTTCCCCAGTGGGCAGAGAACACGTACCCATACCCTGAGGCTTGCAAACACTGCCTCAGTCCTTTAGCAAGATGGCTCTAGAGCTCCTCACCTCTCCTGCCTGGGTTACACAGAAGCCCCCAGTAATATGGCTGCAGCAATAATGGCAACTACATAAGCACAGAGGAAGTTACTGAGTACATTTTTAGCTGTTTCTTAATGTCATTAATAGCCAGAAGAAGGGCCACGAGCCCTGCCAGCACTGCACGGGGCAGCATTCTGGAATGACACCACTGCAGCTCGGGAGCAGTTTATTTTTGCCACAGTTCTGAAACTGCTCTTAACAGCCCACTGGTTAAACCCATCAGCTACTTCCAGTGAAAGCTCTCCCAGCCTTGGAAATGGTTTGAAATAAGCCTCATTTTTACAGGCATAAACAAACTCTGTTAGAAGTCCCTGGCTAATGGGGCAACAACAGCTTCTGCAACGGGGTGAGGACAGCTCAGCTGGGAAGATTCTGCTTCCAGTATGCCAGTGGCTCAGACAGCCTGGATGGAGCAGTCAGACATGGAGAAAACCCACTTTCACCTCTGACTGCAACACAAATGGGTGTTTCTCTGCTCCATTAACCCAACATTTTATGAGCCATTTACTGTCACTGCTGCTCAGCTTGAGAAAGGGTCATTAAATTTAGGAATGGACAAGCAGGAGAAAGCTGGCCTTTTCTTTTTCTGCCTTGATTCAAACATGGTCCCATGCTAGCCTGATACAGGCTTTCTGTGTCAGCAATGCCCCACCGCCATGAACAGTAAAACACTACCTAACACACAGCAAGAAAGAACCTCAGTAAAGGGCAAATCTGATGCTCTTACCTGTCTGGTTTGCTGTCCAGGAAAGCAGTAAGTGGAGAGAAGACAAGACAAATGTTCAGGTTAGAAAGGACTTGCAGAAGAAAGGGGAAGCAGTTGCTCAGCCCTAACCCTGGAAGCACAGGTGGGACCAGCAAAGATCACCCACTGCAGATCAGTGCTAACGAGCACCAACAAGGACCATGTGTGGCCCTGACCCCAGAGCACTTGCGTGCATGGGCTCAGGTGCTGGGGACGTGACACAGGCACGTGTATAATCAAACACACCTGTGCAGATGGAAGATGGAGCAGGATTAAATGAGATCACTTCAGCCCTGGTATGAGATGTTGCAGACAGGGACACCCTTGCACTGGCCATAGCTTCCATCCTGCCCCTTGGACCTATTTTGCTCAGCATCTGTTTGCTCTCCAGTTCTCTTACATTGCACAGTGCGGCCTGTGTGTGCTCAGGGGTTCCCCATTCTTGTCCACACACCATGAGCTGCTCAGAAAGCCAAGGAAAGGGAGAGATTTCCAGGGGTGGTTCCCTCCTCTCCTCCAGATTCATGTTACAGCCCTGCTCTCATCTCCCAACTCCAGCTGAAAACCAGCTGGAGAGCCAGGGAGGTCTCTGCAGCTCCACAACACAAAGGTGCTTTCTCTGCATCACCCCCACTGTGCACATGCACAGAGAGCACAGCCAGGGGAGCCTGAGGCTGTGGCTGAGAGGAGGTCTTCTGAAGAACACAGGCACGAGACCTGACAAACTCATTGCACACATGCCACAGCAGACTGTAAGAAAAGCACAACTCTACTGAGAGTGCCACTGGGTAGACTCCGAAGCAGCAAGTCCCTGCAAACTACTGCTAATCTCTCCTGCACCA
This sequence comes from Psittacus erithacus, assembly GCA_009867235.2. Lineage (NCBI taxonomy): Eukaryota > Metazoa > Chordata > Aves > Psittaciformes > Psittacidae > Psittacus > Psittacus erithacus. Next base: position 15,173 of record WYDI02028327.1, on the reverse strand, counting down.
GTCAGACCCTTCCATTACAACATTTGTGTCTTAGGGCTCCTCTCTCTTTGCTGGTGGAAGGATATGCCCTCAGCTGACAACTACAGGACCAAGGAGGGAATTCCCTTTAGGGGTCAGAGCTGGGGACATTCAGAATGGTCACAGATGTGGACAAGAAGCATCTCTTACTTTTTGTAGAGTAGGATGGCAATGACAATGCAGATGATGAACACGACGGCCAGGACGGGCCCGATGACCCAGATCAGCCCTTCCTCTCCATCAATGATGGGCTGTGGATCAGGGTTGTCCAGCTGGATGGGGTCAGAGAACGGACTAGCAGCAAAAGTCTGGAAGACATGAAAGATGTGGAACCCAGTTCAGAGATGGAATGGGGACTGAAAACAATGGGCAAGCATACAGTATTCCACAAGAAGAAGTGCTAGAGAGGATGTGAGCTCACTGCAGCACAAACCAAGTAACAACAGAGAAAAGGTACTGTCCATCCTACAGAAAAGACTCTTGTCTGTGAGCATCCATATCACAGGTATCTTCCTCCTCCAATAGTACTGGCAAGACACACCACTGGAAGATCACATTCACTTGATGTTGTACTCTGCCTTGTGCCTATGGCTTACCTGGTCTTGTAGCCAGGAAAGTGCTTTTAGACAACCAGTTGACTCTGACTGTGTTCCATCACATCCCTGAGCCCTCTCCATGCCACAAACACACAAACCCTTTTTCCAAGCTTTCATGGAACCATCTGGATTTTGACAGTCAGATGGATTAGAGAGAAAGAGGGAAGGGATTAAACCAAGAATTAACGCTTAGGAACAGTCTGGTCTGGTAACTGGAAACGCCCAAGCCTTACAATTAAATATAGATTAATAAAATACAGTATGTCTCATCTGCAGGGAGAGGAGAGTCAGAGACATTCAAAGCCATCTGACTCCTAGCTACTGAGCATTGCCTGCTTGTTCTTCATGAGTGCTACCATCTCCCCACCCTGGGAAGGATGCAGAGACATAGAACCTACAGAAACTAAAACATACAGAAGTTTGGGACAGGGCAAGAACAGGAGATTTGGGCTCTGTGTCCTTGAACTCTATCACTTCTCAGCAAGACTGAAGCAGCGCTGCATACTTGGCAGCTGCAGTGCATCCATGATGTTGCGAGATGCAGGACCTTGTTCTAAAGCAGAAATTACCACAAGCTGCAGTAATCCGACTGAGAATCCCATTCAGAAGCGTGTCAGCCTAATCCTTTAATATCAAATCAACAACTAAATATTTATTTGGGGAAAAAAAACCCCTCTGACAACCTTTCATTTCAAATAGCTCCCTGCTACAACTCCACAGGGGGATTTAAAGACAACAAAGTATTAGACTGCTTCCTATTGTGTATGTGGGAGGAGGCAGGTAAATATTAACCCAGTTGTTTTCTTAAAGCCAAACAGCACCACTGAAGGTGCTTAAGTGGCAGAGAGCACATGGAATTTGCCATAAGAAAATGCTCCCCTCTCTGCTTGGCGAGGAACTTAGGGGTGCCCAGGGGTGTGACACACTGCTCTCAAAGCAGGATGTCCTAAGGAATAAAAGGACAGGCTTTCCAAGAAATTACTCCTTGGAAAGGAGTTTGACTTTGAGATCTCTGAACTTCAGTGTAGCTCTGAGTTGACAGCTCAGTCCTCTCCATTCTGGACTCCAATCTGGAGCCACAAGTGTAGCATGTCCTGCTTATGAGGACTGTCAAAATGCAGCAGCAGCAGCGCTCAAAGGCTCGCATCACCTTGGGAGAGCACATTTGCTGCATGCAGACCCCAGCACAAACAGCTCCAAGAGCCACATGCACAGCTGCATAGCTGGACTGGAAGGACTTTGCAAAGAGAGAAAGCTTCAAGCTGTGGTATCAGGTGGGAGAGAGTCACGGAGAATGCCAGGAAGGCACCAGGGTGTCTCTGGTCAACAGTGGGCACCGAGGGACACCTGAAGAGGGCAAGAAAGCAGCAGCACTTACAGCCTCGGGCTCCTGGAGCACAGCCAGGATGAAGATGACGTATTTCTGCCCTGGCTCCAGGGCTCTATTCTCAAAGTTGTCGTAGTGCTTCATGTCCCCAAGGATGAAGTGGGAGGGGAGGGAGCGAAACCGGGCAGCGATGTAGGGCTTGGGGAAGTCCAGTTGTCGGGAGTGACGCAGGCTTCGGCGGCGGAGCCTGGCAATGTCCTGCACGAGCTGCAGGAAGCAAAGGAACACTCTGAGCCCTGATGCCTTCAGCACCATCAAGGGAGCAGGAAGGAAGAAGAGCCAAACCATCCCACTCAGATACCCAAACCCACCCTTCCCAGGCTCTCAGGTCACCATCCCATTCATTACAGCTCTCTCCCTACAGCTGCCTTCAGTTTCATCCACACTCACCTCCTCCAGGTCCATCTCCTCCGGGCTGCCCAAGGGGTTGAGGAATTGTCCCCCTCGGGACTTCCTTAGAGGCACCACCACAATGTAAAAAGCCCTAAGAAATGGGAATAATCAGAAGAAATAGAAGGAATTACTCTCCTTCTACAAGCCACAGAAGAAGAGAGTGTCACACATCACACACTGATGTGGAAGGCTGGGTTTGCCCAAACAGCCCCACTGGCTCAACCCAGCAAGCCCTTGTTTTTCATTTAGCATTGCTGTTATTGCTGCTCCTAGAATGAGCTTGGATCCAGCGGCAGCCTCATGTAACAGCCCCTTATTTACTCCCTTTGCATTTCTTTCGCATCTCCTATTAGAGCTGGGAAGTGGCTCCAAAAGACAACAATCAGGAGGCTGAAAAAGCAAGGAATGCCCCCCTGTACTGCCCATGTGACCTCCCCTTGCAACATGAACTGAGCCCCACACATCTGCAGCTTAACAAAAACCTACTGGACGGGCACCGAGCTCTTCACATCTGGGAGAATCACCACCACGTTGCCATCAGCATCAGGTTTATAGGTCACCTCTGGCTTCTTGGACAACATGTCAGCAGCAGTCCAGGCTGCCACGTTCTGCTGCAGCCCACCCATGCTATTGCCTCGGCTCATCAGGACGAAGTTGTAGAATGTGCGGGGCTTCAGGTTGGTGATGAGCTTCTTGGTGGTGCGGCCATCCACATCCACGTTCAGTCCATTGTACTGGATCTGCGGGAGGCAAAGAGGCAGCAAAGTTGTCCCAGGAGCAAGGCTGAGACTGCTCGAGCAGCCAAACTCCTTCCTCCTTCCTTTCCCGGGCACCAGAGCTGGTGCAGACACAGAAAGACAAGGATTTAAATGGGGGGGGTGTCTGTCTCTTGTGCCCACTGGAGGGTCCCCAAGCATAAAGCAGATGCAGGTCAAAGCCTTGAGACTTGTCTGGGAGGAGGAATTTGTGGTAACTTGCCTAGGGCGGCAGTGGTAACAGAGGTTGGAATGAGCCCCAATTTCCACTTCATCTCCTTGATCTAACAGTGACTGACCGTTATCTGCCCATACCTGAGGCAGGAATCCAGAACTCCTGCCTCTTACAATCTCTTATTCAAACCAACAGACAAAACCCCCAGGAAACTGGGAAGAAACACAGTTCTGCCTTCTCCATTGCACTTGCCTTGTAGGGGGTGGGAGAGTTGTAGTTCTCAGGGAACTCCCAGCTCAGAAGGACAGAGGTCTTTGTGACCATCTTCACCTTGAAGTTTTTGGGTAAAACTGTGGAAAGAAAAGTGAGGAGGAAGGGGAGAAAGGAGAAGAAAAGGCAGCAGAGGGAAGGAAGAGCAAGAAAGAGAAGGAAGAGAATGTTAAGCACTGGCAAACGGGCCTGCCAGGCTGGGTCTGGCTGCCACTGCAGGAATGGAAGCACTTGCTCCCTTCTCCACACTTTGCTTGAGTTTTGCCAAGGTCCATCTCCCTGTGCTCCCTATCCCCATGCCTAACCCCAGGGAGGGGTGAAAGAGGGATGTGTGGCTTTGCCCACACACTTATGGGTCTGGGTGGCTGCTGCAGGAACGAGGTGCTGGCTTTCTGAGCATGCTCAGGTGAGGAAACCCATCCCAGCTCATGTCCTGAGGATTTGTGATGGTTCTGTTTTCTTTTGGCTGGTTGCAAAAGCTGAAGAAAACACTCTTCCCACCTGTACAGCGACCGAGCCCCACTTCAGGTGCCAGTGAAAGAAGGGTGTCCGGACTTAACTTAGAAGAAAGTGGTAAAAGGGACTTACCTGGCACAAGGCAGAGAGGAGCTGAGGGACTCAGTGTGAAACCAGAGTGCTTTGCATTTACTCACGAGCCTGGCTGAGCCTGGCTTGACCTCTCCAGCTCTCTGCCTCCTGGCACAGCCCCGGTTACAAGGGGAGAGAGGGAGGAGAAACCGGTAAGTCCTACCTTGATCCAGCTGGAACGTCCGATACTGGACAATGGGGCTGTATGGCCCAGGGCCTTTACTGGTGTGAGCCCGGATTTTAACATCATAGGCGGTGTTGGGTTTGAGGCCGTTGAGGGTGTAGGAGTTCTCTGGGGAGGGGGGCAGGTCTTTTTCCAGCAGGTTGCCGGGAGAACCGGCCTCCCGGTAGGCCACGGTGTATTTGACGATGGCTCCGTTCCTCTCGGCCAGCACGGGCGGGAGCCAGCCAAACTGGACTGACATGGAAGTGATGTTGCTCGCCTCGAGGATTTGGGGGTAACCCTTGGGGATGTCTTCAGGGGTGGTGAGTTCCTGTACAGCTTCCTCCCCAAAGCCAGCCCGGCTTTTCACGGCCAGCTTGAAAACATACGTGGCGCCTTTGTGGATGCTGGGAGCAGTGTACTTATCCTCCAGGGCTGTGAACTCCAAGGTAGCCAAGGGATCAACATCCTTGCGGCCAAACTGGAGCCGGTAGCCCATCACCTGGCCTTCTGCATCCAATGGAGGCTCCCATTTGACCAGAAGAGTGTTCTCCTCTGTCTGGTGCACAGACAGGATGGGCTTCCCTGGGACTAGGAGAAAAGAGAGACACCTTCTATCAAACACAAGACAGGGTTGCTGGTGAGGAGATGCAGAGACTCTTAAGCTGCAGCAACAGGTTCCTTAAATCATAGAATACCAGACTGGTTTAGGTGGAAAGGGACCTTAAAGCTCCTCCAGCTCCAAGCCCTGCCACAGGCAGGGACACCTTCCACTAGAGCAGCTTGCTGCAAGCCCCTGTGTCCAACCTGGCCTTGAATACTGCCAGGGATGGGGCAGCCACAGCTCCTCTGGGCAAATCATGGCAAGTTCTCAGCTCGACTCAGTACTTCAGTGTATTCCCTTGTAAATTGAGCTCTGCTGCTCATCCGTGGTACACGTGGAGGGTCTCTATCAAGTTTAGGAAAGGAGGTGCACTGCCAATGTGAGGTACTGACATTTCTGGATTTCTTTTCTTCCCTCTTCTCAGGATGGAAGGGTCCCTCTGTGTCCATTAGACAGCACAATTCATGCAGAAAGAGACTGGAACAGATTGGCTCAGGCTGGGAAGTCCAGAGCAGCTGAGGGTGAAGTAATGAAGGATGGGAAAGGAAGGCTGGGCAGCCCCAGGTCCTGAGCAGCAGGCATGAGGCCAGCCAAGTGGTACAGAAAGAAGGAAGCACACGAGAGAGTGGAAACAGAGCCCCAGATCTGTGCAAGGCAGAGGGTAGGGAGAGTTGCTGTGTTTTCAGTTAGCTCTCTCCTTAACCTATCAGTTGGTTCCTCCACATGTGGGGGGATATTGCAGCTCAGCAGTACTGTGCCTTTGCCTAATGAGCCCTGGCACTGCCCAACTGCTAAGCGAGCCCACAGCCACAGTTAAATGACATGTGTAGGCCCAGAGGCTCCTGAAGCTGGAAAATCCAGAGCATTAATTCCAGCAGCTCACGCATCATTTACACTCAACTCCACTATCAGAGATCTAATTTCCTCCTCTCCACCTTGGCATTTCTTCTGGTTGAACCGGAGGAGGAGAGAGAATGGAGTTAGGAGAGATCCTGGCCCACTCTGGCAGCACAAGTCCAGGTTGGAAGCTGTAGTGTGGCTAAGGAAGAGAGCAGGAGGGAGCTGGCAGGGGAGGATGGGGATCCCGACAGAGTCAAAGTGGGGAAACCGCTCTGCCTGCTGCATCGACTGACATCTGACTATGGGGATGAAGGGCCGTCTCTGAAACAAATCACAGCATCATAGAATGGTTTGGTTGGAAAAGATCTTAAGATCACCTCGTTCTAATCCCCCATGCTAAAGGATGGCTAAGGAGCAGTGCTGGGAGAGCCTTACTTGGAAATGCTCTGAAAGACATTAAAGTAAAAGGCAATGCCATTACCTTGACGTCTCAGTTTTATTACAAATGTTACTATTATCAGCTGAGCTCAAAAATAATACATTTGCACAACAAATATTGTTTGGAAGAAAGGTGAGAAGAAAGTGAAGGGGGGGCTGAAGTGTTTTATTTTGCAATTGGTTTGGACAGCAAAGGAGAAAACTGGATGCATTACTGTATTTAAATTCATCCCCTAGCCCTGAATGATAAAGAAAGAAATCTTTCCTCACAGAAGCTCTATTGACTCAACGCTGCAAAGGAGGTAAGCATGTTACAGAGCCATCTGAAAGATTTCTTTTAAAATTGCTATTTCAAGTTGGGGGGAAATTGAGTTTTGGGTAATAGCTGCTGTGCTGGAGAAAACATCCCTCTGTGACTGATCACCTGCACTGCAAATCCTAATGGGGAGAGATGAGGGAGGGTGACAAGAGAGAGTGATGAGGGAGGAAGGCAGAGAGAAAGGCCCTGGGAGAGAAAAGTGGAAAGGGGAGAGAGCCTTGGGAAGAAGGAGATGAGAGGAGAGAACCAGGGAGCTTGTGAGAAGAAACATGGAAAAAGTCAGAGGGGGAGTGAAGGAAAAGGCCTCTGACAGCACATTGACACTACAAGGCTGAGGACAGGAGCCTGGATGCTAACATCCAAATGTATCCTGCTGTAACATCTGCAAGAGTTGGTGTCCTGGAAAGCAACCTTGTCCTCTTGTGTACTGCTCTCCAGGCAGGAGAGACAAGAGGGCAGAGCAAAGCTGAAATCCCACTCACTTGTCTGAAGACAAGAACATAAAATGAGATGAAGATGTGAGTTAGGGCAGGGAAAAGGCAAGGGCAGGGAAGGCAGCTGTAGCTCCAGCCCTGGGTGCTTCAGGCCAGGGCTCCTGAGCCCCCTCTGTCCTGTACCCTCAGCTGAGTGTCTGTGCTGCCTCCAGGGCCTGGGCAGAGGTTTCAGGTTAATTATGCAGTGCTGTCCAAAGGCCTTCAATCCCTGCAGAGGCACAGAGCAACGTTCTTCCTGAAACAAGGGATGATGTCAGCTTGTGCAGCTGCTACAGGCAGGCTGAACATGACTGCCCCCAAACCAAGAAGAAAAGAAACAGCCAGGAATGGGAAGTGAGCAGACAAAGGAAAGAAATGAGAAGAAGAAAAGCAATCCTTCTAACAGCAGGAACAAAAGAAAAGAGCATGGACAAAACAGGCAACTAGAGTATAACAAAAGATGGGCTGGATGAGGAACAACTCTAGATCTAGGCACTGTAGTCTTCCTCCATTACCCGAAGCCCTTCACATACTGCACAAGTGGGAATGTAGATGCTGAGAGGACAGATAAGAGTGCGTACCTCTCCTTCCTGCCTGCAGCACAACTGTCTGGAGGAGCTGGGATACCCTGCTGCCCTTTGTCATCCTCTGGTTCAGCCCTGCCATCCTGGCTTGGCACTATGTCCTCTATACTCAGGCTGGCAGATACTTAGCCACGAAGAATAGGTCAAAGGGAGGAATGAATCCGGGTGGTATGCGGAGGCAGAGCCCAGGTCCCAGGAATGCTAGTGATGAAAGGGCAATACTGTCAGTCCTTTTCCCTCCACTAGTCCTGAACAAAGAGGGGATGTATATTCAGACAGGATACAAAAAGAAGAGTGGGCAGTGTAAGGCACCACTGCCTGCCTACTGCTTTTCAGATCCTTGCAAGTCAGCACCATGACAGCAGACCTCTGGCTCTCCTGCTCCCCAGGATACCTGTGTGTGCCAACCATCAAAGCCTCACAGTCTCTCCAAAGTGTGAGACCAGGCTGAGAGTCTCCTTACTTCTGCTGCACTGGAATTTATAGCACAAGAGATTACAAGCAATGCATTCATCCTCTGTTGTGTTTCTGGGTGTGCCTGGGCTTTCTGCAGCACTGTACAGAACACTGTCACTTAGGGCTACATGTGAGCAATGACATTACTACAAATACTTTTGGCTTCGGGTTGCTGCAAGTCTGTCCTTCCTGAAGGGAGTGGGATGAAAGAAGCTGAGGCTGGAGAAAGAGCTTCTTGGCTTTAGTAAACTGCTGTTCAGGAAGTCTCTTACCTGCACCCTTCGTGGTGACCACTTTTGGTTTGCTGCGAGCACCATCTCCCTTCATGGTGTAGGCGGCTACAGTGATGGAATAGGAAGTCTCAGGCTGGAGCCCAGCAATGACCATTTCCTGTTTGTGAGAGTCCAAAGGGAAATCGTGTCAATATTCAGGTACAGACACACGAGTGGAGCTCTCCTCCCTGCAGGAGTCTCAGCCCTTTTCTAGCATGCAGGAACATTCACTGAATCTGAAACCACAAGACACTGGGGTAGATGTGGCACCTGGCAGGAGGATGAGAGCCACGTTCCCTTAGCAAGAGGCACGCACACCCTGGCTGCAAACAGTCCCTCTGTCAACACAGCATGTCTGCAAGGCCCTGCTTCGATGTGTTCTCTTCCAGATCTACCTCTCAGACATTCCCTATTCCAACACAAACTGCTTCAGCCATCAAAACGCTCTTCAAAGTGCTCCTCTGCACCAGGCAGCCTCAGAGGAGGTCTCAGTGCTTGCACGGAGATTACATTTCTTTGCCATTTTCCCCCTTCCCTTCTCTCCTCAGAGATATTTTTTTAATGCCTTCATAATATTAAAGGGATTGCTTGAACACAAAGTGCACGGGGATGTTTTCTGCTCTTGGCTAAATCCCCAGCACCCTCCTTCCTCCACCCTGCATCAGCCTCACCACACCTCCCTCCCAAGAGCTTTTGTAAGACTGGCCTCAAGAGGAGCCCTTCCCCATCATGTATTCAGCCCTTCCAAGGGCTGTATTGTGAAAGGAATACCCGCACTAAACCAAACAGGATGAGAGTCTATGCAGCAGGGTTTTCTCCAAGGCCCTGGAAAGGAGGGAGATGGGAATGTTGTGCATGTTTTATGGCCTTCCTTTCCCCTCACTCCACCACTGCCCCTTTGTGCTTCCAATATCAAATCTCAGGGCAGAGCTTGGGAAGAATTTGCCGGTCCTGTATTGCCCCCAGAGCTGAGCAGGGAGTGGAACAGCAGAACTCCAGAACAGGGGGTTTTCGATCAACAAGTCTGGAGGCCATTAGCTACAGACAGGTTTGTGCTCTGGAAGTCAAGAAACCTGTTCTGCTTTCACACTTGCACCAAGCTTTATTGAGGTTTCAGGCACGAGGCTTTGCCTTTCATGTGACTCCATCTGCAAGAGAGGCCCCTCACTTTTTGTCACAAAAGAGACACAAATGCAATCAATTCAGTAGGGCATTATCTTGGGATCCTGCCATTCCAGGAGGGAAATGCTTTGCAGCTGTAAGATCAGGGAAAACATTTAGCATTTTAGCAGAAGCAATGCCAAATGCAGAAGAGCCAAGCTGATTTTAAGGGCTACTTGAAAGGTTAAAGAGTCAATCGTGATTTAGTGCTCTGTACCAACGAGCATCTAAGAATCTTGTCCCTTGAAGGGCACAAAGTACTTGTTCATGCCCTGATAGCTGAGGACTTGTGAGGCTTTGAATTCCCAGTGCTTTTCAGCCTGGGTTTTTCAGACACAACACAGAAGGGCTTGCAGACCCGTCCATCTCTAAGCATATGTTTGGGTAGTCCCAAATTCCATGTCCCATCTGCTTGCCCATGAATCATGGAGGAGAAGCAGCAAACTCATCTCTCCTTCAGAGCTGAGAGGAAAACCCTGCAGCATTGCTGCATGCTGACAAACTACACGATCACACAGGGCTGCAGAGCAAAGTGAGCAGGGTGGGGACGATGCATGGGAACACCAACAACAGGCTTTAAAACAGGCACATTGGCACTGCAAACAAAACATAAAGGAAAAAGGAAAATGTCACATCACAACAGGATGGGAGAGGGAAGGGACAGAACCAGGATGGGAGGATTTGTATTTTTCTACTTACGTATTCAGCAGTGTCATCTGTTTCCCACTGGGCAGAGAACAAGAGAGGTTTTGCACATGAGAATACAAGAGGGGAAAGAAGGGAAAGACAGAGACACAGCATGAGGAAGGAGTCCCTGAGCAAGCAGCCACACAAGGTCAGATGTTACCAGGCCAGCATGAAGGAAGAAGTAGAGTGGGAGAAATTAGTAGATTCCACTGTGGCCTTTGCCTGTCCTAAAAGACTTCCTAGACACAGGGAGGATGGTTGTATTTAGTTCAGTGCTGGGGCAGCAGTTCATACTCTTCCACAATAGCTATTGTCTGAGTCTGCAAATGAACTGCAGAAAGACAACATACACCTTGTCATAGATACACTCATCTACTTTGCCCAGCATTACTGCTGCTTGGGATGAGACAAGGTGGCTGGAGCACCCCCCCATCAAACCTTCCACAAGAGAAGAGGAGAGCATAGCAGGAGGTGAGCCCTTACCTGGGCATCAGCCAGCATGATGTCCTTGATCTGGGGCAGCCCCCGGGCCTCTCCGTTCTCCATGCGCACATAGTGGACCTGGTAGCCGCGGATCTGGCCGTGCTGGCGGTTCTGGACTGGGGAGCGCCAGAACACTTGGATGGCGGTGGAGTTCAGCACCTCCACCTCCACCTTCCGAGGCGGCGCGCTGGGCACTGCGAGCGAGGCAAGAAAGGGGCAAGAGTCACTTGGGGGTTGCAGGCCGGAGCTTGTCACTTCACCTCTGGGACAGCCTGAGAGGAGGGGGAGCCTTAAAGGACATAGCCCTCATCTGTCACTGGCTTTTATTCAGTGCAACAGGGAAGTAGTTCTGAGGGATCTACGTGCATGGAAACAAATCTACCTCACAGCCCATTCTCCTATGGGCTCCTTTGTCCTCAGTTTGCTCAGATGGAAAATACCACCTAGTTCCAGACCACAACCTGAGGGCAAAGCCTGTTTCTAATGAGCCAGAAAAGTTCTAGTCCTGCCTATGGGATATGAGGGTGGAGAGGATGGGGAGAAGGGCTTGCCCTTGGCTCTCAGGCGGGGCAGGTGGGCTGGTGGTCAGGCTGCTGCATAAACTCAGAACAGGAAACAAGAGATGTCTTGGATGGAATCTGGGCTGTTTTTACAAATACTACTATTAACAGTAATTATTAACAATAATAATCATACAGGGGAGGACAGCTTCATCACCAAGAAAGCCTCACTTTCTCTGAGCAAGGTATTCTATCCACTGGATGTGGGCAGATGCTCAAGAAAACAGGACCCACACTGGGGCAAATTTCCTGCCATTTTTTACACTTATTTGGGATGCTGGAAATTGGGAATTTCCTTCTGTTATTTACTTAACAAATTTGAAGGCCCTGCGTCACCTCACAACGAGGGTGTGTCACGCACACATTCCCATGCCCTCCTGGTTTTATTTTACTGGAGACATCAGCACAATTCAAGTCTCATTGCTCCTGTTTGTGCTAAAAGTCTCTGAGCTGGGCCACAGAACTGGAGTCTCAACTGCTTGTCACTGAAGTGCTCTGGAAACCTGAACAGAGATTCTTCCTTTTTGCCACTAACCAAAACCTGGACTTGAGGAGCTGGGAACAAGGAATGCGTGGGAAGAACTCTTAATACATTAAAACGCTTTCTGGCAGGGACCATCTCCTCTGATTTGATTTCCCTGCCGCCTCCTTGCTCAGTAAGAGCATCTTTTCAGGAAAAGTGGCGCAGGAACGGATCAGAAGCTTTAGATTAAAGAACCCCCATGAATCTAAAACCACCTCAACCCTAAAGCAGGGAAGGACAACCCTAGAGACCCCAGTTCTCAGAGGGGGAGACGGCAGCAAAGGATGCTGCACGTCTCAGATCAGAGGCTCTTTGAAGCCCCATTCAGGCTTTGCTCTTGCACCACACAAGCCATGAGCAGGGCTTCCATGCGTTCTCCCTGGTGTGGGAAAAGCCCATTCCAAGGACACGTATTCCCCAAGGGAACTCAGGAGAAAACCAGAAGAAGTGCAATTACCATCTTCATCTGTCCGGACGATAACCGGCGAGCTCTCTGGGCCCGGCCCCACCTCCGTATGAGCCACGACAGTGATGCGATACTCTGTCCACTTCTCCAGGGATTCCAGTAGGATCTGACTGGTGGTTGGGGGGATATCATTCCCCTCCTTAAGCTCCGTGTCCTCCGAGTCCAGCGCTCGATAGTAGACGCTGTATCCAGCCAGGACTCCGTTTTGGCTTTCGGCCGGAGGCGGCCGCCAACTTACCAGAATGGCGGTGGATCTGGTGCTGACACATTTTACATCTTGAGGGGGGGCAGACGGTTCTACGAGGGGGGAAAATTCAGGAAGGGGAAAGGGAAGAAGGAAAAGGGGGGGAGGGGAGGGGAAAAAAAACAACAAACAAAAGATGGGAAAGATAAAAGAAAAAAAAAAAAAGGAAAATGGTAACAAAAAAATCTAAAATAAAACGTACAAAAATTTGGTTTAGGAAGATAAAATTAAAAGAGAAGAGCTTTTTGTTGTTGTCTTTCGTTGTTTGGGTTGTTGGTTAAATGAAAAGGTAAAAACCAAAAAGCCAACGGAAATCAAACGGGGCATCGAAAAGGAAATGATACAAAGCAAAGGACTAAACGAGCGCGTGGGCTAGCCAAGAGGGGTCCTGCTGCGCCTCGCAGCGGGGCTGCTGCAAACCCAAGCACCCAGCTTCACCCCAGAAAGGCCTTTTCCTTTAGCTCCCTGTTCTGCCGCAGTCTGGCACCTCCTGCCCTGGCTGGGAAAGTGCTTCTTCCCAAACGGCAGCCTCTAGGATGTTGGATTTCTCTGAAGGGATCTGTGCAAAGGACATAAGAAAAGCAAGTCTTTTGCCAGGAGGCTTAAAATGAAGAGTCTGAACCTCCAGATGGAAGTTATTTGTTGTCCACAGACTGAAGGAGGGGAAAAAACACAGCGGCAATGCCCGTGATACTGCAATGAGCCCACAGTGTGTTTAGATAGGAGGGTTCTAGAGAAGAGACTTGCAAAGGAGCAAGGCAGGGGGTTGTGGAGGTGTTTGGGTACCCAGTGGGGTTTCCACAAGCAGCAGCAGGTCCAGCCCCCACTGCACTCGCTGCCTGAACCCCATCAGGGTGTTTCTGAGCATCCCAGGAGGACACCTTTGGAAGTGTGACCCTACACGCTCCAGTTCTCCGGGTGGCAGCAGACAACTGTCTAAGGGCTGGTTTTCAGGCGATGGGGAAGGTGCAAAGCACAGCTTTTGAGCACAGGGCTGCTCACTTCAGTGTTCCTGAGCTGCAGAAGGTAATTTTAGCACGCTCTGCTCAGTAGGAAGCAGGACGCCAACACCGGCTCTGTCAGACGCTACGTGCTGGGGCACACACTGCCATGGCACGGCCCTGCCTCGAGGCACTGCTAGGGAGAGCTGCAGGAACACGGCTTTGTTGGTAGAGATACCCCAAGTCTGAAACCTTGGCAAAGCCTGGACTGAGCCTGACACTTTTGTACCCCAACCGGGGCACTTCAGGAGATCTTGGACCAGGCTCTTTCAATAATCACTAATTGCAATCCATCAGGTAAGCAGAGAGAGTGATGTATTTTTCAAGGCAAATCTGCAAATCCAATCTCACCCAATGCAGTCATAGTGCAATAAATCACTTTTAACTGTCTGCAGACACTGCCAGAAACTGGGGCGTCCTTATAAGCCCCTAAAGCATCACCTGCAAGCAGCACGGCAGTAGATAAATGCTGGTCACCATTTCTCACTTCTCTGTTGCTTGCTCATCAACAAAAAGCTCTTTTACTGAGGAATGATTTTTCCAAGTCTCTTAGTCCCATCCCTGAGTCATAAACAGATGTTTGGGCCCAGCTTGCTTTGAGGACTCAGCTAAATCAAGTCCCACGTTGCCCAGTTTGCACTGGAGTGACAGCCATGTGCTGCGCCGTCCTTTACTGCGGTGCTGAGCACTCTCTCCAGTCAGACATTTTGGGTGTAATGCTCCCAATTTCATGTTTTATTGCTGGATTGAATGGCAGAATGGATCCCTTACCCTCAGAAATGCCCCTGCAGAGGGTGCTGATCCCCAGCCCTGGCTAGCCACGCAAAGTAATACAGAATGTGTCAAACAAACAAAACCAAAAGGAACAAACTGGAAAACAAAACAGAAATCCAGTAACTTGAAACAAACAAAAGAAACCAAACATCAGAAAGGAAATCATAATAACAAAATAATGCTGGTACAAAAAGTGACTCCTTCCAGCACATTCTCAGTCTTTACCTACCTTCCACGCTTCAACTGCTAACTTATAAGACTTTCTTACGAGAGAGTAAGAGCAACTGAGCTACGAGGCCAGACCAAGCTCCTGGTGGGTTTCTGCATGTGACTGGCTTTGCAAATGCCATCCTGCCCCACTGCAGGGTGAGCAGAGCCAGAGCTACTGCAGCAATGGCAATTTTGGACCCCAATTTATTCTCCTTTGTTAAGCTACCTGCTAAGGAGACCAGAGAGCAGGGTGGCAGAGCCTCACTCATGGATTTCCTTCCCCCTCTCTCCATCTGCTGTGACTGCATCTCCAGACTGGAGGTGCACTACTCCTTCCCACACTCCTTAAGCAACTTAACCTCTCTCAGGGTATGGAGGAAAAGACTCAACCCTCTTCCAGCACCTGCCAGGATGCTGTTTGCTTCTAGTTTAACCTCCTCGGTGGCTGGAAGCATTAAAAGCCACCTTTCCTGCTTAGCCAAAGCCACCATGGCTGAGAAACCCACTGCAGAGAGGGTCTGACCTGACCTACCCTTTCCATCCTGATACTCATTATGAAAGCCCCAGTGAGCAGAGCTGGAGCTCCCGCGGGCACTTGGGTTCTGGGTTTGCACTGGCGTGGTCACGCTCTTGCTTGCTCACTCACCCTCTACGCTCCAGCACAGGGACCTACAGGAGTGAGGCCTCCTTTGGGGATGGTTTGCACCTTCTCTGGTCAAAAAGGCAGGGTGGG
>WYDI02028326.1:0-16622 GCA_009867235.2 Psittacus erithacus | reverse complement strand
TGGACAGAGCCTTGGGTGACATGGTTTAGTGTGAGGTGTCCCTGCCCATGGCAGGGGGGTTGGAACTTGATGATCTTTAGGCCTTTTCCAACACTAACTATTCTATGACTTTATGATTCTATTTAGCTACTAGAACTTTTTTATTTCCTAAAACATTTATTTAATGTATAAAATGTGAGTTCTTATTTTTTTCCTCCAAATACTTTTCAGAAGAAATGAATGAACAGGTTCTAGGAGGAGGTTTGCTTCAATAAATGTAATTGGTGATGAGCTGTTGTCCTCAGATACTGCCTCCAAGGAAGCCCTGTATATTTTACATATGAATGTGAATTGACATAATTCTTAGTACAGCATTTTTCAGGAAATTATCCTGTGAAATAGCAAAATTTTTCTTGAGCTTGCAAAAGATGAGCCTGACCTTCCAGCTCTGCTTTGAGAGGTCGTTTTGATTAGCATAGGCAAAATTGAAAGTAAATGTATTTTCAACGTGTAGTGTCTTTTAGCTTTTAATGGCTGAATGGTCTGATTTTTCTGAAGTGTAAAGCATATGCAGGTTCTGCTCAACTCAGTAAGAGCAGCAGGCATCACAAATTCCTGACAATCAGATAATGAGTTTCCTTGCTTATTTCTCTCTTCTCCTTTCCCTCTCCCCTCTTTTTTTTATCATAATGTAATGGCCTTTTTGACAAGGAAACTTCATTCATAATCTGGTACTGGCTTTCATCTCAAGGTTGTATACTGAGAAGATTATTAAAGTTTCCTTTAAAATAATCAAACCTAAATTGTGTTTCACACAACCTGCTAAGTGCATCAGAAGTCTCTTACAGTATCAACCACAGCTGACTGGCAATCTGGCTGAAACTATTTAACAGTGCAGAGTTCTGAGTGGCTAAATTCATGATGAATTATCCATAAAGTATCCGCACTCAGAGTTAGCCAATGAAATTAAGGTGCTCAGATATATTCAAATTTGTTTAGGGTATATCACCAAATAGTTACCTTTCTCAGGAAATGAGAATTTAGTTGTTCTAATAGTTAGCCAAATTATTGCTCAGGCATGATGAAGGGATGGAAACTAGGAAAACAGGCATGAGGAGAAGAAGTAGAAGAAATTATAGCTCTCTTAAATGGTTATTATTTATTACTGTACAAAACATTTTAAGCAAAGTAATTAAAAAATTATTTTTTATTATTTTAGATATGAAAGAACACCACAGGTTTGGAACAAATTGTGTTCAACCAGAGCTTTTCTAAAGCCGACAAAAGTAGTATTTTAACTAGCCTGTCACAAGTAAAGCGTTATATGTCATTACTATTGATATAAACATTTCCATCCAAAAATGACTGAATCTACATTAAGGTTCTTACTTGTCTAATATCATACCTGAAATTGTTTTACCAGCATAAAACTGCATGTAGCCATAACATAGACTTTAAAATGTGAGCTCAATGACATTTCTTGACATTTTAATACACCATTCAGTTTCTCTGCACAATGCATTTACAACTTGTATTTTTAGTTCTGTTCTTTCATCCACCTCACTTTTCCCTTTTATATTAATTTCGTATTTAAGATGCACTCTGTCAGAATGTGCAAAACATTTTAAAATCATTAGAAAAAAACGAATAAGAAGCCAATGTGACAGAAAAAAAATGCCATGCACAGATATTGCAGGCATGTGATGAGCCTAGAGCAAAAGGGAATCAGTCCTGTTTCCATTTCTTCCAAAGAAGAATAGGAAAGAAGGACAGCAGTTGCATTCTCCGCAACCAAGAAAAACGTACTGCACTGGGAGCTGTGACTATACATTTTACTTAGATTCACTGATGATGCTCTTAGGAGTATTTTCATTTTGCCAAGACTTTTAAATCTTTTACAGAAAAATTGTTTAAGCCTATCATTGGGGTTGTAATAGGAGACTGCATTAATGCTTTGGATTGAGGTAGTCTGCAGGGGAAGGAGAGACAGCCTACTGATTTTTTCTGAAGTTTTAATATCAGTTGGAAGAGAGAGGGTTTAGCGTGCCTTGATTTGAAGGCATTTTGGCGCTGACAAGCAGCAGTGAAAAGGAGTAGTTCAGAAGTTGAATGAGATATTAAATAATTTAAAAGGTATTATTTTATGCAATAGAATAACTCTAAAGAAACACAGTAAGATTGGGTTTTACTTGAATCAAAATGAAATGGCACAGTAGCCTAAAGCTCTATAGTCTGTCAAGGAAATACAGAATGGTTATGATTTTAGTTTATATAGTTTTTCTTCTAAGGAGAAGAACAAAACCAGCAAAATTAGTAAGTCTTGATGTTTAGTTACCTTTGGGAAAAACAAAATCACAGCATATTGAATAATGATTTTCTCAAAAAGTAACATGGTGATCTGACATGTGCAAGATATGTGCAATTAAATGCTTAAGAAAGCAAAATCACTAAAACCTGACAAATTTTTAATAAACTAATGTTGGGGTTTTTTTGGTGCTTTTTTCTTTTTTTTGGCTCAGTAATGAAAATAAATTCTTATAATCTTTTATCTGAACTGTTTTACAGTATCATATTTAAAAATATTAAAATTGTGAAAATACAAACTTAAAGCCATGTCTTTTATTTTGTGTGTTTTTAGGGTCAGAATAACAGAATCCCAGAATGACTGAGGCTCACAGGGACATCCAATAGTCACCTAGTTCAACACTCCTGCCCGAGCAGGGCCACCCAGAGCCAATTACTCAGGACTATGTCCAGATGACTTTTGAATATCTCCGACGACAGAGACTCCACAACCTCCCCCAGCAACATGTTCCAACTCCTTTCTAGATAATCTTAGTTACTTATTAGTACTGAATAAAATCAATAGTTTTGGGGTTTTTTAAAAAAACAGGATTTTTTTTAAATATATTTTTGTAAAACAGGTTTTTTTTTTGTTTTTGTTTTTGCTTGTTTTGTTTTGTTTTGTTTTGTTTTAGGGAGGTGTGGGTCCTATCCACAAAATGGAGGCGTATAGAGTGAGAATAAGGAAGAATGTAAACATACAACTAAGTGCTGAACTTTTTAAATATTAAACTGAAATTATTCAAAGCATGCTTTCAATCAGGTACAGAAATAATTGATTTTGTAAATGACTACTCTTTGAATCAGTCTCTCAGACATTTAAACAGAAAGTTGCATTCAGCAAACATGAAGGCAAAAGCAAAAAAAGTATAGTTGGCACACACGATGAAATGAGGAATGTGAGATTTAATTTGTCATACAGTAATTTTAAAATCAAAACTAGAAAGAAGTTACAAACAAAAGAAGTTATGACTTTAAGATCAGGCCTGAAAGCAAATAAAAGTGGACAGGAGAGCAGACAAGATAGATGAGAAGGAATAAAAACCTATTTATTTGAACAGAAATGGAAACATTTGATGAAGTATTGAATAGGCATTGTTGCAAAAAAATTAAGATGATCTTTTACAACTTTAAGATGACCAGATACAAAGGATGGAGGAAAGTGACAAAGCAGAATTCAAACCAGAGAATGCTTTCTATCAGTTATGAGATAGTCAACCACGAAAATGTAGCATAATGACATATATTCAGTCAGAGATGCTGAAAGTATTTTCTCATAGTTTTCTTGTGTATTACAAGACCAAGGGACTGACAAAGAAGAAAACTAGACCTTTCTAAGATGGGAATAGGAAATTACTGGCATCTTGAGAATACCAGAGCACCTAGTCCAGCCCCCACTAAAGCTGGGTCAGCTACAACAGGCTGTCCAGGGCTGTGCCCAGTCAGCTTTTGAACATGTCCACAGATGGAGATTCTGCAACATCTCTGGACAAGCTGCTCCAGGGCTTGTCCCTCCCCACAGTAAAAGAGGGTTTTCTTGTGTTCAAATGGAATTAACAATGCTGATATTCAAGAATTTGAATTAGGACAAGTGTTCTTGAGATCATGCTTAATGTCCAAAGAGAAAAGGACTAAGAACACTCATGGTGTTCTTATCCACAGAGATCCAGCTACAGAGATTCAGACTATGCAGAAAAAGAACCCAGCAACAACACCTTTATAGGATGAAGAAAAAGAGAACAATCCCATTTCTGTATACTGTAGTCTTCTAAAAAGACAGTTCAAACACCTACATTTGAATTTCTTTTTCAGTCTTGTTTCCCTGTGAAAAATTATCTATTTCTGTTAAAAAAATTAATTCTGTTTCTTGTTCCTTTGAATGCGTGTTACAGAAAAAAATGCTACTAGTATTTTAAAGTGCTCATACACTTTAGGAAGTAAGGACAAAATGGCATTCATTAGGTCAGAATAATTCCATCCTGTAAGATGATGAATAGGAAAGACCAGACGGATGAAAGTGTTTGCAGAATCAGAGAACTCTGCAGTATTTTTTCAGAGAACTGATTAGTTAAGTTATGCTGCATGAGGCAGAGGAAAGGAGAGATAATACCCGTCTGTGTGGGATCCTTGCCGACCTCATCAGGGAGAAAATTTCTCTCTACATCGAATCCAGCAATCAACATAGCTTTGAGAGGAAGATGCATCAGCAAAGTCACCTGGAAAGTTTTCTTATACTATGTAATATCATGTTTCTGATAGTCCAGAGGAATACGAGAAATAATTAAGGAAATTATATTAAGCATATGACAAGAAAAAACCTTTCCTGAGTCCCCAGATGAACTGAGAAGGAAATCTTCTAGAAGGAAATTTGATGTTTTGACGACTCACAGAAGACTTTATCTTATATCTTTGTAATCATAGAATTGGGTTGGAAGGGACCTCAAAGGTCATGTAAGCACAGGACAAGGAGTAATGGCCTGTAAGTGAAAGAGGGTAGATTTGGATTAGATATTAGGAAGAAGTTCTTTACTTTGAGGGTTACAAGGCACTGAAAGGGTTGCACAGAGAAGTTGTGGCTGCCCCATCCTTGGTAGTGTTTAAGGCCAGGTTGGATGGGGCTTTGAGAAATCTGGTCTAGTGGAAGGAGTCCCTGCGCATAGCAGGGGTGTTGGAACCAGGTGATCTTTAAGGTCCCTTCCAACCCAAACCATTCTATGATTCTATGATTCCAAATATCTATGTCCAGAAGAGCCAAAAAGGCAGCTATTTGTTTGGACACAAGGACTGGTATTTTGAAATCTTGATTATGAGACTACTGTAGTTTGCTGTGCACTAGCAATGTGACTACTCCAAATTTCCCTCCCCGCAGGGGAAAAATAGACACCCAGCTAATACAAATTAGGACACTTGATGAGCATCTGTTTGCAAGGCACTTTCAGACCCTCTGGTAGAACATCTGATATGAATGTTGTGTTCTATTGCTGTATGCATTATAAAAGGTATTTGACAGATGATGGCAGGTTATGATCTATGGCCTAAAAGTAATTCGATCACAGAATATTTGGCAGGGGCAAGATTTCAAGGAAAATTACTCCTGATGGAGCACCTTAGAGAAGGTATTGTGCTCAAGCATAATATAAATGTTAAAACCCTATATTGCCTTAGAGCAGAAGAAAAATATTCCTTTGTGCTCTCTCCTGCTCCAAACCTGAGCATAGTCCCAGTACTTACTTTTTTCATGGCTCTGGCATTTCTTGGGCTTCCATCACTGCCTCTACATACAAATCCTAGGGTGCAGAGTTGGTAACATTTTAGCTGATGGATAAGGCACATTGCTGCATAGTTGAAGACTGCCAAATTCAACCAATTACAAATACATAGAAGCTACACTTGATATTAAACTTTCAATTTTATGAATGTTCTTTAAATAAAGAGTCTTTTTTTAGCTGTATATTAAAAAAAAGCAGCCATACCCATGCAAGTCCCCTAAACAATTAATTGGATTGCAGAGTGAATGACTGGTTCTGTCATTTGGTTAAAAGGATGCCCTAATTGGTTTTGGATTGGAAGGGTAAACATCTACAGTAACATATCTGCTAGAGATAAACCATCTTTAAAGAACTGTGCTTTAAATGTCTGAGAGTATTCTGAATGAAAGCTTCAATGGCCATTTTCACATTAACATAATTGCAACATCAGAAGGGGAAAACAGACAGAAATTCCCTAATTATCGTTGAAAAAGCTGAAAAAAATTTATTTGCGTCACTGAAGTAAGATATCCTCTTACTTCAGTGATGCAAATGTGGATCTATGAGCATCTGGTTACAACTTTCAGATGGCAAATTATGCATAGGCATTTAAATGAGTTTTTATGTGGCATGCAGTGATGAAGGGAATGTCTTCCAGCTGGGATGTAGTCAGAATTGCTGGTAAACTTTATCACTATATTATGATGTAAAATTTATCATTGTATCTCACATCAGTAATTTAAGGATATTACTATTTCTTTTTCACTACCCAACTTCCTCAGCTGCGCCCTATGAGCTATGATTTTAGTTGCTGAGGATCATAGAGATTCAATGATTCTAATATGGGTTTTTTTCTGTTATGCTACTTAATCACCTCACGCCTAACATTATTCCTTTAAAAATTAGGCATTGTGAGTTTAAGCTCATTGACATTAAACAGATTGGCATTTACTTTTAATCTAGATACTATCTTTTAAATATTTCAGGTTTAGGAAAGAAAAACTTTAATTCAGGGAAAGTGTAAACATTCATCAAATATGAATTTGAAGTGTACTGAAGAATTGTTCCATTCTTCTTTATCTCTCCCCTTAATTTCTTTTTTCCTCTTTCATTTTTATGACTTATATCCTTCCCTTCACTTTCTGACCACTTGTTGACTCATCTGTTGATGACATACTTTTAACTTAAACTATAACTTTCACTGACATCAGTGGGAAGTTAACATGCAAAAAGTCTTCATTGAACCTGGAAGAATACAGAACAAGATAGAAGTAAGAAATGACAATAATGAATGTATATGGTTATATAGGTTAGATGAGTGCGTAACATGATCATTTAGAGCAGCGATTCCTTCTTTAAGTAACTTATTTTACCTGTATATACTTTCCTGGTGATTTCCATAATGAATGAGTAAGCCTATCTACCAACCTGGAAAAAATCAGAAACTAGGAGAACACACAGGGTGTATACATATATACCTATATATACATATACACATGCACATATAACATATACTCCTACCTAGACTTCTGCTTGTAGTCAATTAGGCAAACAGAATATTTGGTTAATAAGTTTTCATGCAAACACTGGCATACTTTATTCTATTTTATGGCAGTGGTTCACATACTATATTCCATTCTTTGTACCTGTAGAAATTATTCATATCAACTTACTAGCTTTATGATAAAGGGATATATGCTTCTATGACATTATTTGTTAAAAAGTTTTCTGTCTATAACTTGGTTACTGACTGTTTCCATTATTTCAAGTCATGCTTTCCTTATGTTTTCTTCTTTCCCATATTTAAATATTAATTCTTCATATTTCTGTTCTTGTCAGTTTCAATTCTCAAGGCCTCACAAGTTTTTAAATTTGTAACTGTTTTTCTAGCAATCAAATCCTTCCTCAGCACTAGCCACTGTCACCAATTCTAAAAGACATTGATAGAAAGCATTCATTTTTATGTGTAATGTGCATGACAGAACCGTAATTTGCAATTTTTTTTGTATACTTCTATGATTTATATGTTCTACTAAGGCAGACTTTGCCTTTAATTCTGTGACATGTTTAATATCAGCCATGCTATGATTACTTTAAGAATAGCTGCTTTATTCAGATAGATAAAATAAGACAAGGAAAATTCAGTACATATAATTTCAGACCTTTGAGTTTTATTGACTCAGTTTTAAAAAGTTACCACTAAATAAACAACATATCAGCCGCTGAGGCCTTTGAGTTCATTCAGTAAACTGTATTAAACAGTTTAATTGTCAAGCTGATATCATCAGCCACAGGCAAGAATTAAATATGAATTAATATGCAAAAGGATTTGTTCTGATTATACAGACAGCTATCTAAATTTTGGGTTTGACCTGTTATTGCGCATCAGCATTTTGAAAGAGAAAAATTGTAAATAGTAAAATGAAAGAAAAATTTTCATTTGTGTTAAACACTGGGATACATGCACACTTCAATAACTATATAGAAAATATATTACAAGTAGCAAAACCTGCTGCAAACCTTGGCAGATGAAACTGATGCCCATATTCATGAATCTATTAGCTTTCTATTGAGTCAGCATTATGCTAGCATGCAAGCAATTTTCATCTTTCTAGTTGAATTCCCTCGTAAAGAAAACATGAGTTTTGGGGGTGCACCTGATTAAATATGATTGCATTTTTTGATCTGTCTTGGATTTGGGAGGAGTTTTTGTTTTGTCAGTAAATAGGCAACCTGTTCCCTAGGTTTTTTCCTACTGGTAGAAAAACATGTAAACCATGTAGCTAATTTTGTTATGTCCCATGACACAAGGGAGTGTACTGGTGAATGTGAAGACACTTAAAAGTCACCAGGGCTCTCTTATTTTCTGTATCTCTTATTAACTGATTGAATAAATCAGGTTAGTTTTTACATAGTATGGATATTTTGGGTACTTCAATTTGATTGTCTATTTCTAATAAGACCACACAGCTGCAAAAATAAAACATTCCCACTGAAAAGAAAGCTATCTTAACAATGCAGTTGGTTTCCAAAGGTGTTGGAAAACTGCATTCAGGCATAAGATTCTTAGTATAAGTTGATTGATTCATCTGTTTTTATGAGAAGCATGACTTTTTAAGTAAACAGCTGGAATCTCCAGAAGCTGATCTGCACATGTACTGTGTGTGATCTCTGTCTTCAGCATGCTCTGCTGGTAAATTAATTTCATCTGGTTTTGTGACTTAGAAGTATAATAAACCTGAAATCAAAATGGAATATAGGGTCTTGATTCTCCAAGGACTGCCCTGAAAGGATCCAGGTCCTTCCTACTACTTCCACTACCTTGGAAAAATGGAAACACTGGGCAGATAAAAAATAATCTCATAACATGATTGCAAAGCCATCAGATAATCTCATCCCCTCTTAGAACTTTCCCCTTCCACCTCTGGCAGTGTTTGCTTTAATCCTCAGTCTCTATGACAACTTACGGAGGGGAGCTGGACCTAATTGTGACTAAAAACTTCCTCAATTAATTGAAACAGGATATTGTAATTGATTTTGAAGTCCCAAACGGACCAGCAGTTTCTGGGTGGTTTCATTAGTAAAGCTTTGTACAGCTTTTAGTGGCTGTATTCATGGGGAGCAGTGGAGGCATTTGAATGGAGAAAGGAGGCATTTAATGGCCCCACCTGTTTGTGTGTACAAGATCGCATGATTATCCATTTGCAACAGCTAAAATAGAAACAGCTGTCTTAGAACAATTTAGAACTTTATTCCCTACTTTGCTACACAGATAAATAAAAATGCATTTCCAATGCAAATTATTCTTGATATCAAATAAAGGTATTTAACAAGTGAATTAAATTTGTACTGAGGCTTCTAAGGCATTCATATTCATGCATGTGTTTTGTCTTTAAAAATAATCACTTCAGGTTTTGTGCTGACAAAAGCTATGAGACACATACAATGTGGGCAGGCATATCCAGCACAGCTGAATAAAACTACCTAAATGTGGGCCAGCAATCAGCCTGCCTTGTTACTGTTTTTCTAAGGCTAGATAAGACACTACCTGTAATTGATGCCATGGTGCTTTGTCTCTGTCTGAGTATCTTAATGAACATTGCAAAAAAAATTATTTGGAATGCCTTGAGCTAGCACAGGCTGCCTACAGACCCCAGCAATAGCTGTCTCATGTATTTTAAAAATGCTGTCTCTACTGGTTTCCTCCCAGCATGAAGAGAAAATTACAAACATTAAAAGCCTACTGGCACACCCAGCCTTTGTACTTTCTTTTTTTTTTTTGCCTACAGTGCAATACATTATCTTTTGAATTTTATTCCCAAAGATTCTAGTGTCAAAAACAACAGTGGGCATTTGGGGAGTAGTTTTTCTCTGAAGATGCAGAATGGATTGAAACTATGACTCCTGTTGTGCCTGAAAGTATCACAGGGCTCTTCAAACCAACATGGATAACCCAAATATTTTAGGGGTAAGAAATCTGTAGCACCTTTCTTTTCTTAAAAAACATGTGCTGCACAAATGCATCAACAGCACTTCTGTGACAAGTTGGATGAATTCTCCTACCCCAAGCTATTAAGGAACATCTGCTTCAATAAAAGATTTAGGGAATTCCCAATTCTCCATTCCCTCTTTTACTCCACACAGAATGAGAACGCAAAGAGGATTTATTTGAAGTTCTGCTAGGTCTTTGGTGTTCTTGAGAAGCCAGGTGAATTCTCTTAGGTTCTCTGTTTCTAGATGAAGAAATTATTTTCCCCAGCTGTTTGACTTTTCTTTCCAGACACTTCTTCACTAGTTTCCATTTAAAGTAGTCAGTCAGGTCTCTACACTGTATTTTCACCATCTCATTTCCGTCATGTTCCATGAGTATTCTTTTTTTTTTCCCTGTCTGGAGAACTGCAGCATTTTCTTCTTCCATACAGATTCCATGGAATCTAAAAAAGTATGGATTCCTATATTAGCTATTTCCTCAGCAATGATGGTTATAGAGTCATCTTCTTGGACACAAGTTTCCACGAAACTTAAAAAAAGCAGTTATCTTTGAAATTACATTCCTTCATTAAATAAAACCAAAATAGAAAAAATGTTAAAGGTATTAAGGAGAACATGTAGGCATAATGAAGCACACATGTACAGAAGGTTTAGAATTTTAGTCATCACGAAATAATATCTTCAGAAAAGCGGAGGCCATAATCTTTTTGAGTGCTAATGCTGAAATAGTCTACCTAACAAATAGTAATAATGATAGCCTCTTGATTAAATTAAATGATGATCATATAACACTTAGAAATTTTCTTGCTTTGAATTATTTGATTATTTGTGGTGACATATGGCTCATTCCTGACCTTTCAGAATGAGACTAGAGACATTTCTGAATTAGTGCTGCTTTGCGATACTGAGTTAGTCAAACACTCAAGGTCTAAATCTATCTGGTATACTTCATCACACTGCAGGGTGATAATTTAAAAGCAAACAGAAAAATCTCATCCTTGTTTTGTAAAGCAGCACAAAAATAATATAATGTATGGTTTACCTCAGACAGATAATATTAAATATGATGTCCCTTAAAAGCATATGGGTTTTAAATCACTGTAATAGTACGCACTGTAATGGCTTATGATGCTGTGTGAGAAATGATCAGTGCTGTTCCTACTTATAACTCAGAGGACAAAGCTCCATGCTGGAGATGTGATATAAGCATTATGAGTCCATAATTTTTCACATTCATCTTGGACATTCAGATTAATTCTTAGCCAGAGTGTAATGAGCACAAACCACATAGAAGTATGAGAAGAGTGATGGAAGGTTTTCTAGTGGGACTTATTTTCTCTGCTCTTGTTTAATCCTCCATCTGACTGAAGGTTACTTTGCAAGATCCACATTATGCTAAAGCATGTTGTTAAATGCTAATTAAGAAAATATAATAGCTTGAACTTTTAGACTAGTTCAGTAGTAATCAGGAACCTTTAGCTAACATATATGCTTGTTTCGTCATCCTAGATAAGCTTGAGACTGAAAATTTCTCCCCATGTAACAATTTTCCCCCACTTTTCTTTGGAAACTTTTTGCTGTTTTCTATTTCAGTTGATTATGTGGTATTTGAGAGAATTGATACTAATATCCATTAAACTAGTTAGTTCTGCCATAATAAAGAGCAGCGACTGGAAGTCTTCATCAATTACAACATGGCAACTGGCCCACAGCAGAGCTGTGATTATTGTTGCAATGCCAAATTCATTTCTTCTGCCCAAGTAAATAAAGAACTGGACAAATAAGAGACTAAACAATTCAAGATTGTAGTACAAATAATCTCCTACCTGAGTCAAGAGATCCCTTGATACTAGTTTGGAGAATGAGCTGCATTTACTGCTATCACATATTATTGAAATGCCACAAAAAATACACGAGGGCTGAACATAACAGCAGTAAAGGTTACAAAAAAGGGAGGAGATGCAGATCTGCCTGGCCACTTGATCTATGACACAAACTGGCACATTTGTGTCAAATGATATGAAACTGATGGTCTTTGAAGAGTCCACAGCAGAACTGGCTTAAAGAATCTTTTGAAGTTATTTGTAGGATATAACTAAATGAATACACTTTATCCCACCAAGTAGGAGTTAGGAAATGTAGCCTACTTTCAAAACGTATATTAGCAGTATTTATTTACTTCTGAGTCTTCGTTGAATAAATGAAACTAAATTAGAATTATACTGTGAATACTTGATTAATTCATTCCTCAGTGTCCTCATAATTGCAGAAGTTTAGATCTCTTGGGGAAAAAAACTCAGTATTTTACTGTAACAGTTTCAGAGCATGTACAAATCATCTGTGCAAATTAATTTTGTCTGACCATGCTATTGCATTTATATCTTGACTTAGAGGGGAAATTATGTTTCTGATATTAGTTAGTTCCAAATCTTTCCACTAAAATTTCCATAAAACATCATTACTATTTGAATTCTTTTGCTGTAAATGCTTAGGCTTTGAAAATGCTGCATCTTTTTGACAGAGACTGTGAACAAGCATCGTAGCTTCTGATCATTACTGATCTGGTCTACGTGACCAAAACACTAAAATATCTTTGCTCCTTTTATGATCTGCTTGAGTTCACTGTATTTTTACCACACTTATTCACACTTCTGTAGTTATCTAATGGCAATTTCTGATTCAAAATGTCTTCAACCAACTCTCCATGTTTTTTTCTAATTATCTCAAAAAATACCCAGCTGTACAGTTGGTAGCAGTGCACTATGATGCTGGTAATGTTACTTACTACACTTGCAGGGGCATCACAATATATATGGATGTTTCATATCTTTTCTACCTACTCAGAATTCTTTCCTTCTTTTGCACTGTAGTGGGTGATTAGTGAAATATACAGAAATAAATAATGTATGCAGAATGTGAGCGTGAAATCAATTACTCAAGCTTTTAAAGGGAGGTGGGAGAGAGGGACAGGGCACAGATCAATGACCTCAGTTACATATGCAGATTCTGTGCGTTGCAGATCTTTGAAGGTCCTAACTTTTAAATACAGCTTTCATTTCTTTAGCATCAGATCATGTTTTCATTGTAGTCTTGTTAAGAGTCTTATTAGAATTTTCCCAGATGTGGAGGCAGAATTTGTTTCCTTGTGGAAGACTGCTCTGCAGATCAGAAGGGAATTTGATCTCTTGGGCACTGGATGAGGCATCTTGCACCTTGAACTAAAACATTAATGGAAATAAAAGATCCTCCTGCATATTTTAAAATGACTTACACAAAGATCAGGTCCTTCAGTTTCTTACCTTAACCAGATGAAGTAAAGGGCATTTGCATCATGGATGTTCTAGAATTCTTGTTCAAAGTCATGCTGGAGTCACCCTACAGACTATACACAGGTGATACACAATGAATACATTGCTAGTATTGCTAGTACACAATAAAAATGTGACTAATACTGCTATTCCACCAATAGTTAGTTTCTAACATAATTTCTTATACTAGAAGTGTACTTTATTATACCAGGTTATGTTCAGATGTCACTGAAGCCAATTTTGGGGTAAAAAAAAAATAAATCAGTAGGGGTAAAACAAGGCTAAAACTCTTAACTCCTGGTGTTCAAATGTATCTGTAAATTCAACCTCCTTTGTAAGGTAATTTGTTTGAAGTTATGTAAAACTTGGCATGGAGCCAAGCTTATTCCAATGGCTGATAATTTTTTTCTCGGGTTATTAGATTTCTGTGTTTGCAATCATTTCTCATTTTGCTAATGTAATGCCATTTATTGACAGACCACTCATCATCATTTAATTTTGTCTACTGGGAAAACTGCCAGTCCATATCTCTTCAATAAAGAAGCCATATATCACAAGTTTTTTAAATCCTGATATACAATCAGAATTGATTATCCTGTAGTTCTCAACATACAGTACAATAAGAGTAGCAGATTTTTGTAAAGATTAGCTATGGGTTTTTTTTTGTTTGTTTGTTTGTTTTAAACTAATTTTTAGACTTATAAAATTATTTCAGACCACGGAAAAATACTGCTTTAAATGTGATGTACAGAATTTGGGTAGGTGTGATAAATCCAAAGACAGGTTAAACCCCTGTTATCCTGCATCTTACCAAGTTATTTTCCAGCACTTAACATTCGAGAAGTAAAAATCAACTATACTGACCTGCAAAATCACAACTGAAGTTCAATTTTTTAATTATTCTATAGTATTGAAGAGGTGCATAGGAATCATCTGTGTTGAATTTCTAGAAACATCTTTCAAGATGAATGTTACACATATCAAGACACCATATATGCCTTTATGAAGAATATATTTAGTATGGTTATGACTATAGGAGGATTATTGGATATTAGGAAAAAATATCTAACATGAGGACTGTCACATTAGAATAGGTCATCCAGAGAGGCATTGCAGTCTCCTTTGTTGGAGATATACGCAATTTACTTAGATAACCTCCCTTGTCCAGCATTGAGCTTAGTCCTTTTCTGAACTCTTGCTTTTCTGAACCTGTACTGTTCTATGCCACTCTCTAGTTTATAACCGCCTTGTGACCATAGAGCATGTTTTAGTGTTCCTTCATATTGTATCAGTCAAATTGCATATCCAGCTGAAACTTGCTTTGTTTGGTTTTCAAGCAAGGGATTCTGCATCCAGCTCAGCTGTTTGGAATATGTCAAGTTTTTTTCAAAGTACTCTAGTCAGAGATGTGTATTCCTTGTGCCTATAGACTACTTCTAGTATTTGCTGGTTTTCCCTTTCAGACTAAAACTCCATAATAATACTAGATTTACTTTGAAGTCTTTCATCTAAACTCAAAGAACTTTATTGTACAGCATGTGTACAGCACCTTTCAACAAATTATCAGTTTAATTTTTGGCTTCTTTTAAATTAGGGGAACTCGGAGGAAAGCTTTGGCCTTTTGCTTTTGTTACTTCTCAAAACATAGAGGAACGTGTGTTTTAATTTGTTCTTTGTGATTCTTAAAAACAACCTTTTGTGACATGAATAGGCAATGCTCGTGTGGCTTGTAATGATGCATAATTGTATTTCTGTCTTTAAGCAATAACTTCATTCTCAGTATAGATCCAATCTTTAAGAGTATAACTAGGTGTTTCTATGGCACTATAATAAAAAGCAATGCTTGTTATAACTATACATTTATTTGTCTAAGATATATTTTTTGCTTTTTTTTTCTGCAAATATTCTAGTAAAAATTAATATTAAGCTAATATTGGAGGTGATTTGTGCCAAGTAATTTTAATTCAGAAATACAAATACTCATCTTGCAAACCTGATTCTCAGAATTTATGCTCAGCATTTAAGAAAATTAAACAATACCTCGCAATAAACTTATTAACAGCTTCAAGAAATAGTATTATGAATAATATGCAGAAGTCTCTTAGTGAATAATTTTGAGTAATGCTTATGAAAATTGCAATCTCCTAGAATACAGTCATAAAGTGAAAGGTATGAAAATAATATTATAGGGAACTTGTTTACTAATAATTCCCTGACATGTCACTTAAAAAATCTGATTTTTTTTTTTTTTTAAGTCAATGTCCCTTGAATTTTGAGATCAAGGAAAACAAGGTTCAACTTGGGATTGAGAGACAACTGTTATTATATTCTTCACTAAATCGGCAAAGGACTCCTGGATAAGCTGAAGGAAAGAAAAGGATTCTCTCGAGAGCCAAAACCATCCTGGGATCTACATCAGGAGCAGTCAACACAGAGTTGCCAGATTTCCATGAGTCTCAGGCTTCTGGGGCATGTCAGACCCTTGGATCATATTTAGTGCCTAAGTATTTCTCTGAATCTTCCTCTCTGTTGTTTTAAAAAATGATATCTTAAGTATCCTACAGTCCTTTATACACAGAAAGATGAGGAAAATTATACCAAAAAAGTGTCTCGTGTTCCTATTCCAAAATGATCATTTTTTAGCGTTTAGTGTGCACCAGCTGCACACTTAACTAATTTGAAAACATATGTGTACAGCAAGACAGTTGTGCCAGCAAAACAGGAAAACCTTTACTAACTAGTAAAAATTTTCAAGAGCATTGTCTTACCTTATTAACATCCAAACCAAAAGAGCCTAAACATGCTCCAAGCTGAAGAGGAAATCAAATTTAGCCATCACATCTATGAACATAACTACTCATTCTCTTGCCTTGCTTTGCCTTTTCTTTCCTCTTCCATTTGACCTTCCCTTTCCCCTTCCTGTTCCTTTTTTCCTATCTCAACCAAAGACTTTTTGTCCTTATCCTCTAAGCAGAGAAAATTTTCTACATTTCAAACTTACCTACCTTACTTTTTTGCATCAATAATAAAGCAGAATATTAGTTTTGGGGTGGGACTTTTTTTGATATTGTCCTGGGTTCTGCAGTAGCATTCATTTTTCTCCTTCTTAGTAGCTGGTGCAGCGCTGTGGTTTTGACTTTCAGTTTGGGAACAGCGCTGATAACACTGATGTTTTTAGTTGCTGCTCAGCAATGTTTACTCTGACCAAGGACTTTCCGAGTCTCATGCTCTGCCAGGGAGGAGGGGAAGCCGG